>PVJI01023694.1:8884-23231 GCA_004026765.1 Micronycteris hirsuta
TCCTTGCCTTTCATGACTTGGAATACTTCTCTCCAGCCCCTTCTTGCCTGTAAGGTCTCTTTTGAGAAATCAGCTGACAGTCTTATGGGAATTCCTTTGTAGGTAACTGTCTCCTTTTCTCTTGCTGCTTCTAAGATTCTCTCCTTATTTTTAATCTTGGGTAATGTAATTATGATGTGTCTTGGTGTGTTCCTCTTTGTGTCCAACTTCTTTGGGACTCTCTGAGCTTCCTGGACTTCCCAAGAGTCTATTTCCTTCACCAGCTTTGGGAAATTCTCCATCATTATGTGTTTAAATAAGTTTTCAATTCCTTGGATTTCTTCTTCTCCTTCTGGCAGCCCTATGATCTGTATGTCGGGCCATTTACAGATGTCCTGGAGGTTTCTGAGCCCCTCCTCCATTTTTTGAATTCTTGTTTCTTCATTCTTTTCTAGTTGGATGTTTTTTTCTTTCTGCTGGTCCACTCTGTTGATTTTAGTCCCAGTGACCTTCTTATCCCTATTGGTTCCCTGCAGATCTCCCCTCATTTGTTCAAGCAATTTCGATAATTTTTCGTCGAATTCTGTGAGCATCCTGATTATTAGGGTTTTGAACTGTGCATCTGATAGGTTGTCTATCTCTTGGTCGGTTAGTTCTGAAGCTTTGATCTGTTCCTTTCTTTGGGCCATTTTTTTTTCCCCCTCGGTGAGCCTGTTACTGTAAAGAGGGCAGAGCCTTGGGGTTCACCTGGGCAGGGAAACTCACAGTAGTTGTGCTGTGACATAGCCTGTGGGGGCGGGACCTGAGAGCACAATGGCCCCTGCTCCGCTCTCCACACCCACACCAACTCCCGCAAGCAATTTGAGCCCCTCTGCACCAGTTTCAGGGGTCGCTCCAGGGTCAGTGGATGGGCTGCACAGCTCCAATCCACCGTGGGTCTCCCCAACGAACTCTCCTGTGAGGCCGGGAGTTCCTCCCACCACCGACTCCACCCCCACAGGTGCTCTCAATCTGCACTGATGGGTTGTGCCCTGCTTTCTCTCCCGGTTTCTCTGCATGTGAATGTGGATCTGCCGGGTCCACCAGTCTCGGCCCCACTGGGTCCGGATGAGCTGGGCGCTGGCTGCGCTTTGTTCAGGCACCCCCATCTAGGTGTGCTGCAGCCCCGCGGGAACCGCCCCTCTAACTGAGGTCCTGCTGTCTGCTCACCAGCTCGCTACAGAGTCGCAGAGCGCTCTCCCTCCGCCCTGCTCCTCCCGGCTCACCAGACTGGATGAATGTATCTTCTTTAATTCCTTGGTTGTCAGACTTCCTCTCAATTCGATTTTCTGTCAGATCTGGCTGTTTTTGTTTAGATAAGTTTCTGTTTTTTTCTTTGTTTGGCTGTACAAGGAGGCACGGTGCGTTCACCTATGCCACCATCTTGTCGGAAGTCCCAAATAATTTTTTTTCTCCCCAAATTAAAATGCAGCAGAAATAAAGAAGGAGCTCCTACCCTTTGCAACAGCATGGATGGAACTGGAGAGCATTATACTAAGTGAAATAAGCCAAGTGGTGAAAGACAAATACCATATAATCTCACCTATAAGTGGAACCTAATCAACAAAACAAACATGCATGAAAAATATAACCAGAGATATTGAAATAAAGAACAAACTGATAGTAGCCAGAGGGGAGGTGGGAGAGGATAATGGAGGGGAAAAGGGGAAGGATTTTCAGGAACATGTATGAAGGATACATGGATAAAACCAGAGAGGTGTAGGATCGAGGGTGGGGGATTGGGATGGCTGAGGTTGGGGGGACTGGTAGGGGGAAAATGGAGACAATCATACTTGAACAGCAATTTAAAAAATTTAAAAAATAAAATTCACTGGAATAAAATGATAAAACCTCCACAAAATTAACAAACACTCTAGGATAGCAGTCTCCAACTTTTTTGGCACCAGGGGCCAGTTTTGTGAAAGACTATTTTTCCACTGACTGGGGGTGGGGGTGATGGTTTCAGGATGATTCAAGTGAATTACATCAAGTTTACCTCCTGCTGTGTGACCAGTTCCTAACAGGACCAGACAGGTACCAGTCCATGGTCCATGGGGATCCATGTTGTAGGTAGTTTTCAACATCACCATAAATAATTCACAGAAATGACACCCAAGTGGTAGTTGTGGTTTTTTTTAATTTGACTAATATTTTAGTACTTGACACTAATATGTCTCATCACATAGCAAGCAACTATGTGATGAATAAATTTTCTGTGGTGTTTCAAGAGCTGTTGTTCCGGACATTGCATGCAAAAGTACTTACCTGAAAAGAGAGGTAATATTCTCTTATTTGTAGAAAGCAACAGCTGACTCTATTGTTCTGTACATGTCACTGAGAGACTCTAAACCATAAACCACTCAGTGTCCACTTATGGGGTTTGAGTACAGTTTCCGCATAAGTTGTCTTTATAAATGAAACTCAAAATTATCATTATGCTTATTCAACAGAATTTTCTCATCTCTATCAAGTGGAAAGGAGCCTTTGGAACTAAAATTAGATTTTATGTGTTTGATTTTGCTGAGATTTGAAATTATTTTCAAGCACCAACATAGTTGACCCAACATAGTTGGTTAGGAACAGTAGCACTGTCTACATGCTGTTGATGGATGCTGGGGTATCAACAGAGCAGCCCCTGATAAACACTGGGGGAAAATAGAACTCAATACATTTAGGAAGGAGAGCTGGTACAAAGAAATCCCTTGTCTACCCATATAGCACATGATTCCAAGGGATAGGCAATTATGTAAAAGATCATACACTGGGGAAAAGGAAAAAGTAAGTCTCCTGGTAACTGAAGTGGGATGTGGAAAAGTGGATGTGGGTTTGCACTGGGGGTGTGTCCTTTCCTAGTAAAGACACACTCCCCGTGTCTAGGCCTGTCCCAGTCTCTAAGTACAGCATAAGCTGAAGCTTGGGGTTTGCTTCCTCTCTCCAGGAATGTATCAACTGCTAAAGTAGCTGAGAGCCCCCAGGAAGTATAAAATGACAGGGAGAAACAAGAAGACACTTAGGGATACAAACCATGAAAAGAAGAACAATAAAGTAACCTCCATCTGATGACCCATTGAGAATTACAGTTGAAAACATTCAAAGATGGACAAGGTAATATTGGTAATGAGAAAATAAGAAAGTACAATAGTTATATAGAAAAGAATCAAATTATAAACAAGAAAATTATAGAAGTTGAAATAATTGATATACAGGTGAACGCAAAACACTCAGAAAAGTAATGATTTGGAGATCTTTCCCAGAACTTATCCAAAATAAATATAAAAATCAGATAATAAACAGAGAGACAGGAGAAGAACTGATTTTTAAAATAAGCCAAAGAGAAAAAATAAAAGAAAAGAAGGAAAAACAAGTACTTAAAAATGATGGTAAAATACTTATAATTAGTGAAAGATGATGAATTCATAAAGAAAAGGTCTGCAGATTTCATATGGTAATAAGAAATAACAAAATATACTGGACATTACAGTGAAACTTATGTAGAACAAATGAAAAAGGGGAATTCCAAAAGCTTCTGAAGTTAAGAATCAAATTTATATCAGATATCTAAAGAGGAGCAATGGCTGCAATGTGAAGACTGTTATTTTCAATATTTTTAATATCTAGAATGTTTAAAATCTTGTTTCAGTAAAGATAGAATCAAAGTTTTAATATATCTTAAGAGAACCTAATAAGGAACACTAGATCAAGAAGATATAAAAGCCATGAATATATGTGAGCCTGTTTGTAGTCTCGGAGTGTATGAAACAATAATTGACAAAGTTGGGGAACAAACAGATAAACTAAAATTGTAGTTGGATAATTTAACATACATTTTTCAGAAACTAACAGGTCAAGCAATCAAACTATAATCAATTTACCTAACCCAATTTACATAACTCAATTTATACATTGTTCATAAATATAATGCATGTGTAATAGATGTATACCCCTGAAAAAAATTTAAGTTACTAATGTAATATTCACAAAATTACCATATATAGGCCACAAATGAAGTTTCATAAATTGCAAAGACACAAAATCATGTAGTCTAATCTATCTGGCTAGAATGTTTATAATTGATAATCATAATAAAAGAGATACTTCAAAATTCTTAGATAATTTTTAAAAATGACAAAGATTTTGAAAAGTATCAAGAATATAATGACTGCTACATGCTAATACACTTGAAAACTTAGGTGAAATAGTAAATTTCTATTAAAAAAGATATGTCAAAAACTGAATGAAATAGGGTGCATGAGTAATTCTGTGTGAGTTGAAGCAATTGATGTGCTCAGTAAAGTATTAACCAAAAGTTCTACAAATTTTCAAGGGATATCTATTGAGATACCTAAGTTTCAAGGAAAAACTTAACTTACAGAAGTTTTGCCAGGAAATAGACAAAAATAAAGCTTTCCAGGGTCATTTTATGAAGTTAGAATAATCTTTATTCCAATATACATAAGATTTCTAAAATTCCATCATGGGGAAAGGTGTGGCCAATAGACTATTGATTTAGAATTGACTGAGAGATCTGGATAAAAAGTTCAGAAATGTAAATATGTATTTATACTAGATACAACTGGCATGCCAAAATGGAACACTGTTAAGGACATAGGCCTACTAAATGGAGAAAAGTAGAGTTGGATCTCTCTCATTCAATATATAAATATGAAATCCAGAATGTTCAGAAATCTTAAACACTATTAGCTAAAGGAAGAAAATGTAGGAGAATATCATTGGGGCCTGGAGTAAGGGTAGAAAAAATAAATAGTATCCCAGATTCCCAAACCAGAAATTTTAAGAAAAAAGGAGTTAATGGGTTTCATGACATAAAAGTATCAGAAATTCCTTTAAGAAGGAAAATATAGATAATGTGTTCAAACACATGCATATTGAAAGGTGACATTTGCAATAACTGAAACCAATAAAGGACTAATATATTGCATATAGAAGAACTACAAATAAGCAAGAACACATCGTATTTGACGCAAAGAAATCAATAAAACATCTCATTGGAAATTGATGGATAATATATCTTCAGGAGACAATTTTAAAAAGAAAATAAGTTCATATGATTTAAGGTTTACAAATATATAAAAACAGTGAATATTATTTGAAAATAAAAAAATTAAATTATTTGGCATTGATATATCACTTTTTTCCTTGTCAGATATATAAAGAAAGCATAATAAAAACCATTTCCAAGATTGTGCAGAATTAGGCACTCATCTATACATTAGCACACAAAAGAAAGAAAATGTATAATGAAATAATTTGAAATGTGAATATTTAGTGGTGTGTTCATTGTGACATTATTTGTAACAATAATTGGAAACGAACTAATTTTCCAACAACTGAGGCTTTTAAAACTGTATTGTAGTGCTTGCAACAAAGGAATGAAGCACTGAAGATGGAGTCAAGGCATTTATCTTAATGAGAAAAGCTATTTTCATTTATGTGTGAATCATATTATTTACAAAAAGAATGTTTAAAATGATTCATAATCTACTATTTATATTATGTGCATGATTTATGTAAATGCACATTAATTTACATTGTCATATATTGAAAAGATTGTATTTGAATCAATTTAAATGAGAATTATAGGTTCTTTATAAATGTTTTATTTTTAAATTTTAATTTACTAGTATTTCTTCAATAAATCTGACTTACTTTAAAAAATGACCTTTCATGGAGAGATACTTAGAATAATTTTTAAAATATATTTTTGGGTGTCCAGCTTAAACCTGAGATTCACTAAGGTTTATAACATAAGAAAGATAAAACAAAAAAAGTTTTTCTTAAATTTGTCTTTCTCATTTCTCTGATTCAACTTCCTTTGGTCTACATTTATTTCAAATCCTTTCATTTTTTTTCATTTTTATTATGTGGAAAACATAAGCTAATTTGTTCATTCTTATTTAAAGTATAATTCTCGTAGGATTTTATGTGTACCACATTTATGTCACTTTCTATGTGACAATATCATTATTTATGATCATTCATTTCTTCTTTTGAATTGTACATTTCATGAGGGCTGCACTCTAATGTATCTGCTATAGTGTTGAAACTAAGTGTGTGTTTGTACATAATAAATCCTTGATATATTTCAGGCAATAACTTTTTCTTTTCCTACATTTTTAAAAAAATATGGGGCTTGATATGGGTTACTTTTGGATATACCTGCTCTTTTCATTCAAGGTATATCTCATTTCTCTGTTACAGACATTTTCAGATGTTATACTACCTCTTAGGAAACACATCCTCAGTGGCTAAGACATATAGGATGCACCTCCAAAATGGTTACATGTATATTTTTCACTGCGTGGAGACTACTCTTTGTTCTCATGTACAATGGGAGACCCCCCCAAAAAACAGAATTATCTTCTGGAGGGCAGGACCCTTGCAGTACAGACTTCCTTCACTAGGTGAGTGTTCTAGCCAGCATTGTTGTGAGAGGCCAACTTGAGATTCGGTGAATTTTTTTGAAGACTCTTGCCTGCTGCCTAGCTCATGATGGGTGATTTATGAGTACATCTGTTCATCCCACACTGAATGTTCAGCAATTTTGATGCCAAAATGGCATGACACCTGTGACTTACTCTCTCTATTCACCTGATCTCATCCCAAATAACTTGTTTTTTGTTTCCCTGGATTAAAAAAGTCCTCAAAGTGAAACATTTTTGCTGATGTGGAAGAGGTGAAAGAAAAAACACAGAAGCACTAAAAGGAATCAAAATTGTTTAGTTCAAAAACTGTTTTGAGCAGTGGAAAAAAGTCTCGATATATGTATTGCAGCAAATAGAGAGTACTTTGAAGGTGACTGAATTTAAATATATAGGAATAATACACAATTTTTTTTACAAATACATTGTTTTGTGTGTGTGGGGGGGGGGGTCCCACTCACCACATTCCTGGCACTTTTTCTAAGCAACTGTGATGGTTCTTACAGCCTTCCCAGGCTGAGTCACACAATCACCATCTTTATTTTGGAGAATATATTCCTATAATAATCACCTGATTGCTTGTGCCACTGACTATATAGTTAACAATTCCAAGGCTTTTATTCTTTTCTTCTATTTTATTTTTTCACTCAATTACTGATGTAAAATAAAATTTGTAATATATTTGTAAGATTTCTTTTCTTTTCTTTTCTTTTTTCCCCAATATCTCCCAGGGATGTACACTGGTAGAAATCACCAAACCAAGAGACCAGATCCAAAAATAGTGTTCACAAAATATCATTACTTAGAAATGGTTAGAGGCAAGACAATGGAGGAGTGAATATAAGCCAACTAACCTCCTCCCAGAACCAATCTGGAATTACAACTAAATTGTGGAGAATCACCCAGAACAAATGAACAATAGCAACATAGAAGCCTTATAACCTCAGATAGACAGAAGAATCTCCTTCAATACTAACTGACTGCACCAGTACAATAGCATACAAGATGTGCTGGTGGAGTAACCCTCAGTCAATCAGCTGGAGGGAAACACCCACTAAAGAATAACTTAACAACAAGTCAGGGCACATGCCTGGGTTGCATGCCAGGTCCCTGGTGGGGGCCACATGAAGGGCAACCACACATGGACGTTTCTCTCCCTCTCTTCCTTCCCTTCTGTCTAAAAATAAATAAATAAAATCTTAAAAAAAAAGAATAACTTAACAACAATAAAAACCCAATTACATAAAGAAAGCCAATACAAACAGCATAAAAAGCACCCCAAGAGCACCAAATACAGGAGATCAAGGAGACTCCACCATGGACTAACAGGTCTCCTACCATAGAAGTTCACATCACAAACTCAAGGTGTCAAAACAGATCAATTTAAGAAGCAGAGACAAACAAGAGGAGTCTCACAAATAAGGAGGACAAAGAGACAACACTCACATGAAAGGAAAGGAGGAATACTCATAAAGAATGATAAATGAAATAGAGGCAAGTCAACTATCAGATATTGAGTTCAAAACAATGATTGTAAGGAGGCTGAATGAGCTCAGTGAAAATTACCAAAAACTACAGGGAAGCCACAAGGAACTAACTTCAAATTACATCAGCATGAAATAGGACATATGAGCTATCAACAAGGGCCAAGAGGAAATGAAGAATACAATTACTGACTTAAAGAACACAGTAGAAGGATTCAAATGAAGAATAGATAAAGCAGAGGATCGAATCAGCAAGCTAGAGGACAAGATAGAAAAAAAAAAACCTGCCAGAAAGAGCAATAAAAGAGAAAATGACCCAAAAAGAATGAAGAGGGGTTCAGGGAAATGCAAGACAACATGAAACTTAATAATATTGAAAAATAGGGATGCCAGAAGGTAAAGAAGATGAGCAAGGGATAGAAAACCTGTTTGAAAAAGTAATGATGCAAAACTTCCTTAATTTAATGAGAGAAAAAGTCACACAAATCCAGGAAGCACAGAGAGTCCCAATCAAGAGGAACCCAAAGAGGTCCACTTCAAGACACATCATCATTAAAATGGCAAAATTCAAAGATAAAAAAAAAATCTTAAAAGCAACAAGAAAGAAACAGAAAGTAACATGCAAAGGAGCTCCGATAAGGCCAGCAGCTGATTTTTCAACAGAAACACTGTAAGCCAAAAGGGAATGGCAAGAAATATTCCAAGTAATGAAAAGCAAAGTCCTGCAACCATGACTACTCTACCCAGCAAGGCTCTCATTTAAAATAGAAGGTGAAATAAGGAGTTTCCCAGAAAAAAAAAGAAGGGTGAAAGTATACACTTCCACCAAAACAGCATTGCAAGATATGTTAAAGAGACTGCTTTAAGAAGAGGAAGAAAAAGAGTGAGAGAGAGAGAGGACACAGGTACAAAGGGAGTAAAATGGCAATGAATAAGTGCTTATCAATAATAACCTTAACTGTAAATGAATTACACACTCCAGTCAAAAGACATAATGTACCTAATTGAATAAGAAAACATAACTCACACATATGCTGCCTACAAGACACCCACTACAGAACAAAAGAC
This sequence comes from Micronycteris hirsuta, assembly GCA_004026765.1. Lineage (NCBI taxonomy): Eukaryota > Metazoa > Chordata > Mammalia > Chiroptera > Phyllostomidae > Micronycteris > Micronycteris hirsuta. The sequence goes on from PVJI01023694.1 coordinate 17,895, forward strand.
ATACACAGACTGAAAGCAAGGGGTTGGAAAAAAATATTGGAAGCAAATGGACAGGAAAAAAAAAAAACAGGGTAGAAATACTTTTATCAGACAAAACAGACTTGAAAACAAAGGTCATAAAAAGAGATGCTGAAGGACACTTCGAAATACTCAAAAGAATAATCCATCAAGGAAACATAAATATTATAAACATATGAAACCAACATACAAGAATCCAAATATATAGGCAAAGTAGAAGGAAGGAAATAACAAAGATCAAAGCAGAATTAAATGACATAGAGACTAAAAGAACAATTCTAAGGATAATAAATACAGAATCTGGTTCTTTGAAAAGATAAATAAAATTGACAACCTTTTAAGCAGACTCATCCAGAAAAAAATGTAGAGGACACAAATAAATTAAATCAGGAATGAAAGAGGAGAGATTACAACTGATACCACAGAAATACAAGGGATAGTAAGAAATTACTACAAACAACTATATGCCAAGAAATTTGAAAATCTGGATGAAATGAACAAACTTCTAGAAAAATATAATCTTCCCAAACAGAATCAAGAAGCAGAAATCCTGAAGAGATCAATAACAGCAGACAAAATTGCAGCACTAATCAAAAAATTCCTGCAACACAAAAGAACTGGAATGGACGGTTTCACAGAATTTTACAAAACATTAAAGAGCTAACCCCTGTCCTTCAGAGACTATTAAAAAAAAAAAACTCAAAAAGAGAGAAGACTCCCAAGCACTTATTATGAGGCCAGCAACGTTTTAATCCCAAAACCAGACAAAGATACAACAAAGAAAAAAAACTACAGACCAATATCACTGATGAACATAGATGCTAAAATCCTCAACAAAATATTGGCAAACTGCACCAGCAATACATCAGCAATCACACCTCATGATCAAGTGAGATTCATCCCAGGGATGCAAGGATGGTACAATATTCATGAATCAATAAATGCAATATATCACATAAACAAAAGCAAAGACAAAAATCACATGACCATATCAATACATGCAGAAAAAGCATTTGATAAAGTACAGCATGCATTTATTATAAAAACACTGAGAAAAGTAGGAATAGAGGGAGCATACCTCAACATAATAAAGGCCATATAGGAGAAACCTATAGCCAACATCATACTCAAAGGGAAAAATCTAAAATCCTTCCCAATAAGATCAGGAACAGGACAAGCATGTCCACATTCACCATTTCTATTGAACATAGTATTGGAATTCCTAGCCATAGCTATCAGACAAGAAAAATAATTAAAAGGGATCCAAATTGAAAAGGAGGAATCAAAACTGCCAGTTTCCAGATGACATGATAGTGTACAGATGACATGATAATGTACATAAAAAATCCTATAGACTCCACCAAAAAACTACTCGACCTAATAGGTGAATTTGGCAAAATAGGAGGATACAAAGTTAATGTTCAGAAACCAAAGGCATTTTTGTACACCAACAATGAAATATCAGAAATGGAATTTAGAAAAAATCCCATTTGATATAGTAACAAGAAAAAATAAAGTACCTAGGAATAAACCTCACCAAGGAAGTAAAAGACCTCTACTCAGAAAACTACACAACACTGAAGAAAGAAAGAAAGGAAGATACAATGGAAGCATATCCCATGTTCATGGATTGGAATAATTAGCATCATCAAAATGTCCACACTACCCAAAGCAATTTATAGATTCAACACAATCACTACTTAAGTACCAATGACAAATTTCACAGATATAGGACAAACAATTCAAAAATTTATATGGAACCATAATGACCCTGAATAGCCACAGCAACTTTGAGAAATAAGAACAAAGTAGGAGAGATCACAATATCTGATATCAAACTATATTACATGGCCACTTTAATCAAAACAGTATGGTACTGACACAGGAATAGACACACAGACTAATGGAACAGAAGAGAGAACCCAGAAATAAATCCAAGTCTCTATCATCAATTAGTGTTTTACACAGCAGGCAGAAGCATGAAATAGAGTAAAAATAGCCTCTTCAACAAATGATGTTGTGAGATCTGGATAGCTATATGCAAAAAAATGAAATTTGACCACAAACTTACACCATGAACAAAAATGAACTTAAAATGGATAAAAGACTTAAATATAAGTTGCGACACCATAAAATTCCTAGAGAAGAACGCAGGCAGGAAAATGTCAGATATTTCACACAGAAATATTTTCACCAATATGTCTTGTAGAGAAAGGGATGTAAAGAAAAGAATAAACAAATGGGACTTCACCAAAATAAACAGCTTCTCCATGGCTAAATGAAAAGGGAACTAATCATATGGGAAAGTATATTTTCAAATGATACCTCAGACAAGTTTTCTTCTCCAAAATATATAAAGAACTCACATGACTCCACTCCAGGAAGATAAACAGCCCAATTAAACAATGCACAAAGTACCTGAAGAGACACTTCTCCAAGGAAGACATACAGAGGGCCCAGAGACATATGAACAGATGCTCAGCATCACTAGTCATCAAAGAGATGAAAATTAAAATCACAATGAGATACCACTTCGCACTGGTCAGAATGACCATCATAAACAAATCAACAAACAAGTACTGGCGAGGTTGTGGAGAAAAGGGAACCCTAGTCCATTGTAGGTGGGAATGCAGACTGGTGTTGCCACTATGGAAAACTGTAAGGAATTTCCTCAAAAAAAACTAAAAATGGAACTGCCTTTGCCCCAGCAATTCCACTGTGAGTTTATACCCTCATAGTCCTGAAACACCAGTACAAAAATACCTATGCACCCCAATGTTCATAGCAGCACAATTTGCAGCCACGTGTTGGAAGCAACCTAAGTGTCCATCAATAAATGAGCAGATCAAAAAACTATGATACACAATAAGATGCAGCAGAAAGAATGAAGGAGCTCCTACCCTTCAGGACAGTGTAGATGGAACTGGAGAGTATTATGGTAAGTGAAATAAACCAGGTGGTGAAAGACAAATAACATATGATCTCAACTATAAGTGGAACCTAGTCAACAAATAACTAAGCAAAATATAACATTGAAATAAAAAACAAACTGATAGTAAACAGAGGTGCAGTGAGAGGGGATAACAGCAAAAAAGGTAGAAGCATTGTCAAGGAACCTGCATAAAGGACACACAGGCAAATCTGAAAGGGTATAAGATCAATGATGGAAAGAGGGGACGGCTGGAGTGTGGAGGGTTAGTGGGGGAAATATGGAAACAACTGTACTTGAACATCAATTTAAAAAATAAAGAAAGAAATGGGAAAAAAAAAGAAAGAAAGAAGGCTTAAGGCCAGCTTTGAGTATAGCTGTGTGGTGTCACAAAACTATCATTTATTGAGTTCATATTACAATTGTTTATTAAATTATTTCATTTAATCTTTTCAACCACTCTGTAAGAAAATAGTCTGTTTCATACTTGCCCAAAAGATGCTCTCAAGTTCTGGTGAAGAGATCACTTTCCTCTTCTTTTCACATTTCTGAGACCTTAGAGAAAAAACAGGAAGAAACTCCTTTAACACTTTTTTTTACTTTCTTAATATCTGGCCCTGATCCAAATGGGCTGAACCTGAGTTACTAGACATTGTTTCACAGTCTGCAGATGCATGTTGTGTAAGAAACACTTCTCGTCATCTGTTTTTATCCTTGTGTTCCTTGTCTCCAGGAGAAGACGTTGGTGGAGCCTGTCTTTTGAGAGCCCAGCTAAAGGTACATTTTCTGCTCTGTCCTCTCCATGTTTGGGGACAAGATGACTGACTAGCCAGCCCACAGCCATTTATCTGGGAAATGGTTTCATATTTGTACATCTAGTTCTTTTAGATTTGAGAGGAAGAAAAGCAGGGAGTTTTTCACAGATTCCTGAACCTAAACCTTGAGAGCTGTTGGGAAAAATGTGCTCAGGGTTATCACAGAGTAGTAATCATGCTCTGATCCAGCTACTAAGAGAAAGCGGTGTGTTTTTTAAAAATGGGAGAAGGGGTTTCAGGGACATCTATAAAGGACACATGGACAAAACCAAAGGGGGGTAGGATCAATGGTGGGAAGTGGCTGGGGTGGAGGTTAGTGGTGGGAGAATGGAGTTAACTGTACTTGAGCAACAACAAAAGAAAGTTAAAATTTTTCCTTTTGTATATTGTATTTGTGTCTTTACATATATAGTGTTTTTGTAAATATAACTCATTCCCTATGAAATTGGAAAAAAGTAATGAGTGGTAGAATTTGTGCACCAAAAACCCTGTCTCACAGAGTATTCTTATCAGTCACCTCATTTTGTTGTTTCTTACCTGTCCTCATCATGGAGGCATGGGGATAACTTAGCTGATTTATGTAGGCAGATGCATTAAGTAGCTCATGGAATCCTTCTTAACTTGAAATAACCAAAGAAAAAATTTCATGGATGTAAAGACCTTCTGCTTTCTCCTTCTTAGGTCACAGGTGCACAATTTATGTTCTGTCAGGATATCCCTCTGCATCCCTCCACAGTGAACTATGCCTTGCTCCCCACCCTGCCCTTATGTTTTGATGCAGTGTTTTCTCCCAGGCTGGACAGGAGAAACAGTCTGTGGGTTCTCTACCTACTCTCCTCAAGCCACAGTGCTCTCTGTAAATGACTCTAGCTATCTGCACTTTGTTTTTCATTGCATTTCCTTTTGGGGCATTAACCAATACTGAGCTTTTCCTGAGGGCTGGAGGTGAGCAACTTACCTTAATAAAATAGGAGGGAGATTTTCACTAAATCTGTAAATAGTAAGTTTCTTTAAATAATTCATCCTAGGCCACATAATATAATATGAATATTAGTTTATTCCCATTCTATGCCAGGGCCAGTTAATTTCCCTAATTATTCCAGGGAGATCTGATAAGTTCAAATCAGAAAGCCTACACTACAAGAATGCCTGCTATAAGTCTTCTATTTTCTCAATAAATAATAGCAAAGACTTTTCTATTAAAAAAAGAACTAGGAAGTTTGATGGATATAAGAAAAGTCGTTGATTAGGAATAGTGGGTGTTGGTATTCAATACATATGGACTAGGTAAAATACTTTAAAAACATTTCTTTTTTTTAACTATATTTTATTGATTATGCTGTTACAGTTGCCCCATTTCCCCCCTTCACTCCCCCCCCTTTAGTTTTGTCCATAGGTCCTACACATAAGTCCTTCTGCTCCTGTACTTCCTATACTGTTCTAACCTCCCCTTGTCTGTTGTCTACCTCCCATTTATGCTACTTGTTCTGTGCCCCATTCCCACCCTCTCCCCCTACCACTCCCCTGTTGATATTCCTCCATACCTCATATAACTCCCTTCAACATTTCATACAA
>PVJI01023695.1:0-23131 GCA_004026765.1 Micronycteris hirsuta
TATTACAGTTGTCCCATTTCCCCCCTTTCTTCCCCTCCACCCCCACCCCCCCATTCCCCACTCTTTAGTTTTTTGTCCATAGGTCATACACATAACTTCTTTGTCTTCTACACTTCCTATACTATTCTTATCCTCCCCCTATCTGTTTTCTACCTACCATTTATGCTACTTATTCTCTGCACCTTTTCCCCATCTCTTCCCCTACCACTCCCCTGTGGATATCCCTCCATGCCTTATATAAATCCCTTTAACATTTCATACAATAAAGGCTGGATGATGATAAACTCCTTGAACTTGACTTTATCTGAGAAGCACTTTATTTGCCCTTCCATTCTAAATGATAGCTTTGCTGGATAGAGTATTCTTGGATGGAGGTCCTTGCCTTTCATGACTTGGAATACTTCTCTTCAGCTCCTTCTTGACTGCAAGGTCTCTTTTGAGAAATCAGCTGACAGTCTTATGGGAATTCTTTTGTAGGCAACTGTCTCCTTTTCTCTTGCTGCTTCTAAGATTCTCTCCTTATTTTTAATCTTGAGTAATGTCATTATGATGTGTCTTGGTGTGTTCCTCTTTGGATCCAACTTTTTTGGGACTCTCTGAGCTTCCTGGACTTCCTGAAAATCTATTTCCTTCACCAGCTTGGGGAAGTTCTCCTTCATTATTTGTTCAAATAAGTTTTCAATCTCTTGGTCTTCCTCTTCTCCTTCTAGCACCCCTATGACTCAGATGTTGGGACATTTAAAGATGTCCTGGAGGTTCCTAAGCCTCTGCTCAGTTTTTTGAATTCTTGTTTCTTCATTCTTTTCTGGTTGGATGTTTTTTTCTTTCTGCTGGTCCACTCCATTGATTTGAGTCCCAGTTTCCTTCTCATCCCTATTGGTTCCCTGCAGATTTCCCCTCATTTCCTTTATATTATCCTTCATTCGTTCAAGTAATTGCAACAATCTTTCTTCAAATCCTGTGAGCATCCAAATTACCAGTGCTTTCAACTGTGCATCTGATAGGCTGGCTATCTCTTCGTCACTTAGTTGTATTTTTTCTGGAGCTTTGATGTTTCTTTCATTTGGGCCATTTTTTGTTCTCAGTGTGCCTGTTACTTTAAGGGGCGGAGCCTTAGGTGTTCACCAGGGCGGGGTAACTCACGTTGCTGTGATGTGACACTATCTGTGGGGGCGGGGCCTGAGAGAACAATGGCGCTTGCTCTGTTCTCCGTACTTCCCCAGCTACCCACAAGCAAGTTGGGTCCTTTTTTGCTGGCTCCGAGGTGAATGGGCGGGCCTGCACAGTTCCAAGTCTCTGTGGGTCTCCCCAACAAACTCTCCTATGAGGCCAGGAGTTCCTCCCACTGCCGCCTCAACCCCCACAGGTGTATTCAATTGGTGGTTTGAGGCTTTATTTCCCTGCGTTGGTGGGCCACATGGTCTGTTCTGCTCCCCAGCTTTTCCTCCTGGTTTATCTGCGTGAGAATGAGGGACTTCCCAGTCCATCAGTCTCAGCCACGGTTTCGCTGAGTGCGCCTGCCGCATTTTGGCCAGGCGCGCCTGCCACAGGCCTCTCCAGGCTGCTGGAGCATTGCTGATACCGCTCCACAAACCATGTCTTGCTGAGTGCTTTCCACCCAGCTCCGCCCCGCTTACCAGTCTGGATGAATGTGTCCTCTTTAAGTCCTTGGTTGTTGGACTTCCACTCAGTTCAGTTTTCTGTCAGATCTGGCTGTTTTTGTTTTTTTAAATTGTTGTTTTTCCTCTTTTGGTTGTGTGAGGAGGCACAGTGTGTCTACCAATGCCTCCATCTTGGTCAGAAGTCCTGATCCAGCAATCTTGTTCCTCAGTATTTATGCAAATAGACTGGAAATTGATAGCCACACAAAAACCTACCCACAGATGTTTATGATAGTTTTATTCATAATTTCCAAAACCTGGAAGCAACCAAAAATATCCTTCAATAGGTGATAGATGAACTGTAGTAAGTCTAGACAGGGGAATAACATTCAGTGCTAAAGAAGAAATGAGCTATCAAGACATGAAGACAGCGAAGAAACTTAATGCATGTTACTAAATGAAAGAAGCCAATCTGAAAAGGCTACATACTGTAGGATTCCAAATGTATGACTTCTGGAAAAGGCAAAACTATGGAGATAGTAAAAAGACCAGTGGTTGCCAAGAAATAGAAGGCAGGGAGAGATGAATATGTGAAGCACAGAGTATTTTTAGGGCAGGAAAACTATTCTATATTGTACTAAAATGGTGAATACACATCATTATACATTTGCCCAAACCCACATAATGTACAACACCAAAATTGAACTCTAATGTAAACTGGGGTCTTTGGATGATAATGATGTCTCAGTGAAGGCTCATCAGTTGTAACAAATGCCCCACACTGGTGAAGAATGTTGATAGTGGGAGAGGCTGAACATGTGTAGGGCCAGTTGTTATATGGGAACTCTGTGTACTTTTTGCTCAGTTTTGCTATAAATCTAAAACTTCTCTAAAAAATAAAGTTCATTACGTTTTTAAAAAGTAAAATGGAAGATTCTACAACCAGCAATATAGTTAAAGCCAGAGAGAAAGGGGGTAGGGGTGGTGGACTTGGGCAAAGGGGGATAAAAGGAGACAGAGAGACTTGAGTTTGGGTGGTAAGCACACGGTGCAGTATGCAGGTGATGTTTTACTGAGTTTATTTGTGCTTACACTTGAAACCTGTATGGTTTTATTAACCAATGTCACCCCAATAAATTCAATAAAAAAGAAAAAACTGAGGCACAGAAGTGTTACAGATAATAACAGCAGAGCCAGAATTTGAACCCTGGTAAACTTTCTCTGGAATGTGTGCACTTACCCACTACACTGCTGCACCTTGAAATTGTTCATTACCATTATTATTATTATTTTGCCAATGGGAAAATTGAGGCTCAGAGGGATCAGCCACTTGCCAAGATCATGGAATCGATGTGAAAGAGTATTGTGAGATTCCAGGTTTCCTCAACCCCTAAATCCCAGTTCTCTCCCATTCTCATATTGCCTCTACATTCTCCTGTCTCCCTCCTTACAATATCTGGTATGACCCATGTGTATTGTCCTGGAAAGGGGGAAACTTTTGTTCCAAGTATAACATTTCAATACTCAAATACTTTTGGAAGCGAAACTGTCTGCTCTTCACTTTCAATCTGGCTTTATCATCAGACTGGGAAAATAGTCACTAATGCCAGCAGTCAGAATTAATAGTGGATCCCATCTGCTTCAGGACTCCAGCAGCATTAGCATGGTTTGGGCACCAATTTGGGTATGGATTCATGACACACATAGGATGAGTAGAACACAGACCAGAATGAAATCCAAGTAGATATATACTGCTTGGAAATGGCTGGTAGATGGAGATTAACAAAAAAAAAAGATACCTGCTGAGACCCACTAGAAAAATAGGGAAACTACTTTTAATTATCTCAAAGCTAAACTATCTGAGAAGATTCTACTTTGGTATAATTCCATGACCCACTTTTTTTCCTGATAAGAGAAGACAGACAAGATATGCACTTAAATGTGAGGGATAGTCTATCAGTAGAAGCTCTTACTTAATTAGACACTGCTTTCATTTTATAGCAATTTGTGTTTCCAAGGGCATCTCCTTCTTTGCTTCATTTTACATCCCAACACTTATTTACTTCTACAAAACCCAAAGCTCTATATTTTCAAGTTAATACCACAGTGCACCAGAGTATATTGTTCTGTGCAGTCTAATTTCCTTTAGGTAGTGTTCCCATGCAGTTGTTTTATAGAAATTGAAAATAGAGCTATCTTTCCTTTGATTTTTTAAGCTGTGAATGTGGTCTGCTCTGAAATGAATTACACATTATTCCTAAGGCTTATTGTGCTCTGGTGAACTACCCTCACAAAGGCCCCAGAGTTTCAAACAAATGTCTTCCTTTATCTCCTTTCAGAAAACCAACCTGAGTCTCAAAGTACGTGCCTTGATATTATGATTTCTTATTATTTCTTTTCAACCCTAAAAGAAACTTCACAGTTCAGCATAATCCAATGCCTCAGTCCCAATGGCTGAGTAATGTTTGCTTAAATAACAGCCCTTTCCATGTGGCTGAAACTAGCTTCAGGTCAAAACAAAATCAATCTAAAGAGTGATCAGTGTTCAGAAATCATTGTCATGTTGCTAGATGTGTAAGCATAAAGCAACTCTCTCAGATCCACTGATTCATGGTAAACCTGAGCAGAAGAAGAAGAAGTTGGAAGAAGCAATTGTTTTTGGAAGAAGCAATTTTTTGTTTTTTGTTTTTGCTTTGGGACTTAGAGGGAATAGGAGTGTCTGGATGCCGAGGATGAAGAACATCATAAAAATGAAAAAGGAGCTGTGTATGTATGAGTATGTTTGCATGTGAATAATTAGATGTCATACACAACAATCATAATAGATACCCCATTTCCCATAGCCAGTCCAGAGAGAAATTACAAAGACAATAGAACTTGCCATCTATTATCAAACCTGAGGTACGTTTTATGGGAGGTTATAAGCATATTAAGGAACCTGGCAAGGAATTAGGCTTGAATGCAAAATGGTACTTTCTCTTAATTTCATTCTAACATACAGACATATGGACAACACCAAGTGGGGTGGGATCAGGGGAGGGAGGTGGGATGGCTGGGGTTGAGGGGAGTGATGGGGGGAAAATGCAGACAACTGTACTTGAACAACAATAAAAAATAAAAATGAAAAAATAAAAATGTCAAAGGTCCATTTATAATCTATTTTCATACCATATGAAAAAAATCTTATATTATCCTATTAAATATACTTATACTTTGTATATACTAGGACCAACTATAAAGAGTTCTATTAAAGAAAGCATAACTTTTTTCACTATTAAATAAACATTCAAAGATAAGTAAGCCAAGCAATAATGATTCCCTTTCTGTATATGCTGATTTACAGTTTTCAAGGCATTTTCACACAGATCATCTCCTTTGATCCTCACAATAACTCTATGAAGAAAGAAGGGTGGGTATTATTTGTATCATTTTACAGTTGAAGAAACCCAGAACCCAGACAGTATGGCAGAGACTGGCCAATCATTTACCAAACTGTGTCTCTTTCCCTTTTTGGCATACGGCAAGACTATATTTTCCAAGGTCCTTTGAAGTTAGTTGTGAACATGTGATGGGGCCTGTCCAATAGAATGTGAGTAGAAGTAATGTGTACCACCACATGACCTGACCCATAAAATGCTCCAATATATAAGCCCCTTATTCCCTTTCCTCATTGAGTAGCTGAATGGAGATTCTTCCAAGAATTTAGAGCATAGCAAAGCTACAATATGGAAGAAGTCCAAGTCACCACTTGGAGGAGAGTTTTCTAGGAAAGCCACTCAAGAAAGAATATGTATTGGATTATTGTGTGAGAAATAAGCTTAGATCATTTTAAGTGATTGGAATTAGGGTTTTTTTGTTGCAGCAGTTACTTTATATTAAAAAAGAAAAGTTAAATGATTTACTGAATGTTATACAACTATTTAGTTTAAAAAATAAAAAAGAACAAGGATGAGAACTATTTCTAGTGCTTAGTTTAATATTTGTTTACTAGCACCAACCATACATAAGGCACCCTCCCATACCATGTTGCTAATCTAATAGTTGAAGAATTGAAAAGTATGACAGATAAGTCATGTGTAGGCTGTTTATACCTCAACTCTCGGATGGTTTCCTTTTTCTGTTTCCTACACGTGCTCTCCTCTAGTAGTTGCTTTCTCAAGTATCCCAGCAACAACCAAATACAGTGACAGATACAAGTCTTTACTGATGTAAAAAAACATATCTGAAAATTATCCCTCCTGAGTTTCCTTCCTTCCTGGTGATATATCTAAAAGGTAATAAAATATACATATATTCTCTCCCACTAAGATAACCTCAAATAGACTCCCTTTAGAAGGAACCTGCCACCAGTACATGCGGAGAACAGGCACTGACTGCAGTCCCATTAGGTATAGGTCACAGACAGATTGTGTCAAGGAGTCCAGAGGCCAGAGGGCAAGTGCCAAGGCAGGCAGAGATAGTGAATGCTTTAGGTGAGAGACACTATTGAGAGGAAGGTTCCATCAGCTGGAAATAGATGCAGGCAGTTTTCAGAACCTCGGAGAGCTCCCAGTGAGCGCCATTGCTCTAAGAATGTTTATCCTGAGACCTAATCAGGTAGTTTGCCCTTTCTCCTGAACTCTCTAGTTGATGGAGACTTGTCCTTCCTGTGAATGTCTTAGTCTTTATAGAGTAAGAAATTTTCATTCTTTCTGAGGAGTTCAGGGACTGTGTCCGGTAGGTAGGTGGGAGCTGTCTTATCTAGCCTTACCAAGAATTCATAAGATGCTCACACCTCATGAAAATCTAGAAAGGTAAATAAACAAGGGACCTCATTCTATTTAATTGTTTATGTTCCAAAAGCTCTCTTTCTTCTATGTCATAGGCTGATGCTTTCATGGGCCTGGACTCTAAACAACTTACCCAAGTGAAACCTTATAACTACCTGAACCACATCATTAGTCCTATAACCCTAACAGGAGGATCACCAAAATTATAGATCTCTTTCTTCCTAAATGTATGTTCTCAAGCAAGTTAATAGATATTCTATGAAAAAGAATTCTACAGAAAATTAAGTTTGGCAAAACTTGAATAAAAATGTTAAATACTTTTTAAAAGACCAGATATTGAACACATACAAAAAGTGCTAAGCTTTTAAGATGCCTAGATATATTTCTCTCTCTATATATAAAATTTAATGTGATGAACATCTTAAGACATATGTTTTTTTTAACCTTCTTGGGATGTTTTTCCCTTTGGAGATATGTTTTCCAAAATACAATTTCTGAGTTAAAGGACTTGAACAAGGCTATCACTTGACAGGTAAGACCAAATCCAATTGGGATTGTGTATTTTACTTCCATCAGCAGTATGAGAGTATCAGTTTCACTAGTATTTGATTTCTATTCTTTGATGACTAACATACCTAGAACTCTATCTGGCCCATAATAGATGTTCGGTAAGTATTTAAGATTGAAAGGAAAGACTTGACATTTTCCCATATATCTGTTTACTTAAATATTTCCCCACTTGGAATTGCTTATGTCTTTTTCTTCTTGTTTACTGAGACATTAATGTTTTCTTTTTGATTTGCCTAAGATATTAAGCCTCTGTTTTCCATATTTGTTAAAAATATTTTTACTGCGGCTTTGTCCAGTAGTGGCTCAGTTTGTTGAGCATCAGATTTATCAATATTTCCTCTTTCCTAATGCTAGGAATTTTTAATTAATTAATTATTTTTTAAATTAAATAATTGTTTTATTGTTATTCTATTACAGTTGTCCCAACTTTTCCCCCTTTGCCCTCCTCCACCCATCCCACCTACTGCTCCCACAGTCAGTTCCCACCCTGTTGTCCATGTCCATGGGTCCTCATACACATTCTTTGTTTAGTCCTTTTCTCTTCTTTCCACCATTATTCCCCTCCCCTTCCTCTCTGGTCACTTTCAGTCTGTTGTATGTTTCCATGCCTGTGGTTCTATTTTGGTCGTTAGTTTATTTTTTTCACTAGATCCCTCTTGTAGGTGAGATCATGTGGTATTTGTCCTTCACCAATTGGCTTATTTCACTTAGCATAAGGGTTTTTGAAAAATCTTGTTTATGCAACTCTTCCCTACCCCCAAGATCATGAATATATTTTCCTACATTATGTTCATTTTTTTAATTTTTCCTTTCATGTTTAGGTTTTTAATACATCTGGAATTGCTTTGGGGGCACTGTGAGACACATATTTAATTTAATTTTCCCCATTGTCTCAGTACTACTTTTTCTAAGGACTGACATTTCTCTTCTGTTCTACAGTATAATATATGAGATCTGTCCAGAAGGTATCCAGCCGTGTAATATGAAAAATAGAGGCATTTATTAAAGAAGATAAAAGATACAAGAAACAGTGTACATAGGGCAATGATGCCTCAGTCCCCTTCAAAGTAGGCACCTTGGGACCTCACACAGTTCTCCCAATCACCATAAGCTGCCCCATCGAATTTTCCTGAATCTCATCAATGGCCTGACATCTCTTCCCTTTCAAAGGTGATTTTAGTTTGGGGAAAAGCCAGAAGTCGCAGGGCACCAAATTTGGGCTGTAGAGGGGCTGAATCACCTGGGTGATTTGATTTTTCCCCAAAAAACTCTGCATGAGACATGATGCATGAGCAGGCACATTATCGTGATGAGGCTGCCAATCACCAGTTGCCCATAGCTGCAGCCTTCTGAATCACCCGAATTGTTTCCATGGAGGGGTGTTCAAGCATAATGCAAAATTTGATGCAGATTCATTGCTCTACTCACTTACTCATTTTCAATGTGATGACCACACAGTACACATGCCCACTCAGTGGCGTCTACCACCCCCACTGACTAGTACAGTGAAGTCATCATTGTTCACACATGCACATTCCAGTCCACTCTCCTTGGCTGCCAGGTTACATGAATGTTGGCACAAACTGTTCTTGTTATATTAAGAATGGTTGGACTCTTTCCAGATAATCCACGCGTGTCAAGTATTGACTTTATGTGTGGAAATGTTTCTGGTATCTTCATTCTATTCCACTGGTCTATTTTTCTAGCCCTGAAAAAAATAATATACTGTCTTGATGACTATAGCTTTATAACAGTCTTCTTATCCACTTTATCAAGTGTTGCCCCTTATTCCTCTGCCTCAAAAGGGTAATGGCTAAACTTGGCATTTTGTATTTCCATATGAATTTAAAATCAATTTGTCAAGTTCTATCAAAAAATATGTACTGGAATTGAATTGAATTTAGAAATAAATTTGGAGAGAACTGGTATCTTTTTGTTCATATTTACTATAGTATATCTCCTTTTTTTTTCATTTCTCTAATGTCTCAGAATAAGGTTTATAATTTTTTTCTGTAGAGGTGTTGCACATCTATTATTAGATTTATTCTTCAGTATTTTCTATTAATTTCATTTTCTGTTTGGTGCTGGTATAGAGAAATATATTAGATTTTTGGATACTGAGCTTGTATATCCAGAGATTGTGCTAAATTCTATTATTAATTCCAATAATTTATCTGTCAAATTATTTGTATTTTTTGATTAACATAATCATATCATATGTAAATAATGAGTTTTCTGTTTCTTTACAATTTTTATTCCCTTTTCTTATTGTGTGCACTGGGCAGAACATTGTGAACAATTTTATTTTACATTTTTATTGTTGTTCATGTACAGTTGTTTCCATTTTCTCGCCACCACTTCCTCCACCACCACCCCACCTCCCACCCTCAATTCTCCCTCCTTTCGGCTTTGTAAAATTTTAAATAGCAGTGATTATCAGGGGCATCCCTGTCTTGTTGCTGATCTCCAAGGGAAAGTTTTCAACAGTTTTTCATTTACTATGTTTGCAGTAGGTGTTTTGGAGATTATGGATATTCTCTTCTACTCCTACTTTGTTAAGAGTGTGTTTATCATGAAAGGACATTTAATATTATCAAATGAATTTTCTACATCCATTGAAATGATCATGTGATTTTTCTCTCTTTGTTAATCTGATGAATTATGCTGTTCTATTTTTTTAATTTTTTTAAAGATTTTATTTATTTATTTTTAGAGAGAGGAGAAGGGAGGGAGAAAGAGAGGGAGAAAGCAATGTATGGTTGCCTTTCACATGGCCCTCACTGGGGACCTGGCCCGCAACCCAGGCATGTGCCCTGACTGGGAATCGAACCGGGACCCTCTGGTTCCCAGCCCACGCTCAATCCACTGAGCTACACCAGCTGGGCTCTATTTTTTTTTTAATTTTAATCAAACTCTGCATTCCTGGGTCAAACCCCATTTGGTCATATTGTATCATCATGTTCTATGAACATTCTTTTCTTTTAAGATTTTATTTATTTTTATAGACAGGGGAAGGGAGAGAGAAAGAGAGGGAGAAAAACATCAATGCATGGTTGCTTCTCATGTGGCCCTGAGTGGGACCTGGACTGCAGTGCAGGCATGTGCCCTGACTTAGAATCAAACTGGCAACCCTTTTGTTCACAGCCCATGCTCAATGCACTGAGCTACACCACCCAGGCCTGAACATTCTTATATATGGCTTTAGGTACACTGTGCACACATTTCTTTTAGCTATATATATATATATATAGGAGGGAAATTACTGGGTGTGGAAGTTGGTTTTAAGGAGAGAATATGGCTTTAGGTACATTGAGTCAAGGCTTTAGGAAGACCTCTAGGGAGATATGTAAAAGAGGCAATTGAAACTGTGGGACTGGAGTTTGAGTAGAAGCCAGAGATATGGATTTGGGAGTCATCAACACAAAGCTTATATTTAAAGCCACTGGAATGGAATGCTTTGTGTGGTGGGGGATCACGGAAGAGAGAAGGAGACTTCATATTAACACTTGAACACCTTCAGCTAGGAGGCAGGAGGCAAAAGAGCCAGTAGAGATAGGCATTGCCTCACGTGGGTGGGAGGGAAACTGAGAGAGTATCAAGGTTTGAACACTATGGAGAGAACAAGGGTAAGGAGGTCCTTAGATCCGGTGACCTGGAAGTCTTCATACTATTTTTTCCCTTGCTATGGCTACTGCTACAGCTGCTGCAATGTTTTTTTGTTTGTTTGCTTTTAATCTTTATTAAAAAGTAACCCTTTGGTTACTTTTGGAATCATGCCAATCTGCAGGACTGTCATCACCCTGGCAACTGCTAACAACACTCTCTTCCACCTCACAGAAAAAGTCAGGACAGAGTATTTAATAAGCACTTACTAATTATAGGCACATCAGTCAAAATTATTACCAAAATAGCAGGCTTTCAAAAGTCAGCTGAAGGCGCATGTGTCACAGGACAAAGCAATCACACAAATGGACAGAGACTTTTAAAAAGTGTTTCCCTTTAAAAACAGTTACTTTATAGAATTAGGGGGCTGACATTTCATGGCTTGATGTATTGAACTTTCTTTCAGGCTACCTCTTGCAACTGCTGTCAACACTATTTAAGGCTCTTTTTCAAAGGATACTGAAGAAAAATCATGAAGAAAGAGGAATGGGAAAAAGAGGGAGGGTCAGTGAGTTCTGTGGATAGAAATGCTAAAGAAAGTCTGGGAAGATTTTACTAGCTTGCCCCACACTCTCTGTGGGCAGGGAGTAAAGCAACATATGCACTATATGTCATTAAGTACACAGCAACAACCCTCAAATACGTAGTGAATGTTCTTCCACAAAATAAACATTTATCATTTTTTTTACTCTAGTCCAAGCAAATAAAAGACAGTTAACCTTGCAGAAAACATCAGCAACACTAAAGGTCTATAAGCAATGGAAATGAGAACATAAAATGGGATGATAAAAAAAAAAGATGGATAAGTTCCAAACCAGAAGAAGAAATCAGAAAATGAGATAAATGAACAGGAACAATAAGAAAACAAAAATTAAACTCAAATATAACAGTAATCTATGTTTTTAATCATTAGATTTAATAGATAAGTAATCTGTTTATATTGGGTGGGTGAAAAACAAAAGCTAGACACGGATTATTTACAAAAGGCACACCTAAAACATGATACACATAAGCTAAAAATTTTTAAATGATAAAATATTAGACAAATAACAATAAAAATCTATCTAGCAAAATTAATATCAGACTAAATGGAATTTGAAGGAGAAAGATGGCAGGAATAAAGAAGTAAGTCATTTGATTAAAAAAAAAAAAAGAACAACCAAGTGCAAGGGTCCAAAAAGAGTCTCCCCAGAATGTGCCAGCCACCCTGGCATGCAGATTATTTCCAAGTGAAAACAATTAATGCCCAACAAGCTCAAGAAGAGATTTTTTTCCCTCCCCTTTTACTTGCCTAAGGAATTCAGACAGGAGAACCTGTTTCAGGAATGGAACCTCCGCACAAAGGAACTAAGTGTGGCAGACAGGGAGGGCCCAAGCAAGTCTGTTTGTTAGATTCCCCTGTGCACCATTGTTTCTGCACGGCCCAGCAAGAATTTGTTTACCAAATGTTTCCTCTTTCTAGAATTGCCTACTTTCCCTTTGAAGTCCCAGACCCCTGCCATCCTCTAGAATGGTATATAAGCCTCAACTGCGCAATACCTCCTCAAGTTCATATTTTCATGGTGTCCCTATGTGTACATAATAATAAATTTGGTCATTTTCTCCCATTAATCTGTGACATGTTAATTTGATTATTAGTCTAGCCAGAACTGAGAAAGGTGACAGGAAAATTATTTTCCACCTACTCCACCAGGAAGCTGTGACAATTTTGAACAACAGTGTGGGGATTGACTGTGGGAACAGGTGGTGGGCTGGGTGCAGGAAGGCAAAGGGGTGAAAAATGGGACAACTGTAATAAAATAATAATAAAAAAATTTAATATTAAAATACATAAAGCAACATATTTATAAAAGATCCACCATTGTAGAAGGAGATTTTACTTAATTTCTCTCAAAAAGTTATTAATAAGGTGGGCAAAACATATATCTTTAGAATAGCAAAGATTTCATCTACACTAAAAACACAGCTTGACTGAACATTTATACACAGAATATTGCACTTAACAAATAGAGAACAGACATTCATTTTGAGATCATGTGAAACATTTTTAAAAATTGACTACATACTAAGTAGGCTATTTAGAGAATACCAACCTTGCATTCTTGGAGAGAGATCTACTAATACTATTGGTTGTTTAGTCCACAGACTAAGACAGTCTGAACCTCCATGTGGCTAAGTCAGGAGCAGCTGGCCAACTGGCCCAAATTGTGATCATGTCCAGATTCCAAGAAGGCTTTCTGGTGAATCAAAAGACATGACCTAAACTAAATCACTGCAAATGCCACATGTTGGGGTTCAGAAACAAAACTACTTAAAAAACAATAAAATGAGAAACCAATGTGATAGTTTTATTTTCTAGTTTACTCGTTTGGTTCATTTTTCTATCTGGTTACAAACTGTCAAATCATTTCCACTGCCATCTTTCATTTCTGTTGTACTTTAGCAAATATTATTAATTCACTTGATTCCCATGATAAGCCTGTGAAGTTGAAAAAGAATTAGCATTCTTATTCACTAAGCTCAAGTAAATGAAACCTGCCTCTTGCCCATCACCAGAAAAATTAAAAAAAAAACAATTATTTGCTGATAGAAGTGCCAGATCATGCTGAAAAGTATCTGTATGTTATTTTGGATAGCCAATAGCATCTTTGTAGCCCCCAACCCATATCTTTAACCCACCAACATAAAGCCCATTTTGTCACAGGGCAGCAGGCTAAAGGTACTGGAAAATTAAGGCTCCCCTTACAATTCTTACCCCGGAACTAATAGGATTTGGTATATACACACAGTTTAGCTTTTTTGCCCTCAGGCATGTTTTCTACACTACCTCCCAGAGATCACCAACAGACTAAAGCTCCAATAGCACCTTATATTGGCCCCTTGCCTGACTGATTTCCCTGCCCCTCTCCAATGTTTCCTTCACCTTCCAATTAAGTGACTTACACTTGAATCCTTGTCTCAGGCTCTACTTCTGTAGGAACCCAAACTAAGACAATCTTTCATTCAGAAAAAAAATTGCAGCACATGTTGCACAATTTCTACTTGTTGCTTAACATCAGAGATGATTGAGTCATTAACATTTGATTTTAATCTCCTGAAATGTAGACAATTCATGGTAGAATGTAACCAAAGATCACGGTACTTAGTGTGCATAGCTGGATACCAACAGCCTTATTTACAACAGAACACCACAGAGTAAGTTCTGTACTGGGTTTACTGGAGAGGGAGAAAGAAGAGTAGACTAGTTAAGGCTGAAACTTAGTAAGGATGTGGGGCCAGGGAAGGGTTCACAATTCTTCACATTATGGGTGTCACAAGTGATCTGTTTATGTGTGCTCTAAAAGCTGCACAGGTCAACTCCCCAAAGGCTCCTTGAGACTGCAGTAGGGGTTTGAATGGCCGGATAGCAGGTGGGAATTGCAACACCCAGCATCGCTGCTGCTATCTGAGGGACTGGTCTTTCCCTGCAGACCTTCCATGAAATCAACAACCTTGACTCGGCTAACCTGCCTGCTCTCTGTAAGATCAGAGATCTGCCTGGCTCCAGACTGCCCAACCCTATAGTTCATACCACTTATGGGATAAATTATTAAGGAACATTTCTTCTGTCCTTTATTATTTTCAAGATGATTTGCACATAATCATTGCCCATTCCATACAATGGTCAATGAGGAAATGCAGGGGAAAGCTGGGAAATTTTTGGATGGGTTACTCAGTTCAAATTACCCTAGTATCCTCACAGCCTTCCTCTGACAGAAGAAAGTCTCTAAAGATCATGCCAAATCTTTCTTTGAAGTGATAGGTAGGACAATGGAAAATAATTCAAAAAGATACTTTCTTTTCAGAAAGAATTTAAGATCTTGATTCACCACTCTGTAGCTTAAATAGCTTTATAGAGATTTGGGGGTTATATTTAAGTTCCCCCTCCTGCTTTGTATCTATGTTTTTAAAAAGTCAAATCCATTCTGAGATAAATAAGGATTTATCACCAGGAAAAGCAGCTCTGAGTTCTTTGCAATGTATCAGCTCTCCTCTCTGGACTATTGGTTTTCTTCTCCAGTAGGATAATATTGTCCCCTTGTCCGAATAAATGAAACACTTATTAAACCTTATGGCAAGGAGAGAAACAAGAAAATAAGAAGGAAACAAGTGCTTAAAATAGCAACTAGAAGAGAATTTCTCTTGTTTTTTCTTGTCCTTGTTCCCAAAAGTGGTTAGTACAAACAGAAAGGGCAGTGTTCTTGCTCATTTATGATCAGGATGCAGGCTTGGAAGTCAGATTCCTATTATGCTTAGCATCACAAACCTTTTCTTTCTATGTTTGATTGTTTTCACCCTTCACATTCCATATTTGGAAACAGTACTGTCTTGCCTTGGCTAAAGATAAGAGAATGATTGTAGAGCATCGGTTTTCAAGGGGCAAATTCCTTTTGATGCAAAATAAATCTCATTTGAATTTTCAACATAAAAAGCAGATTTAAAAGTGTATATTATTTGTCTAAATTTATTTTATAAGTTATAAGTAAGATAAGAAGCACCTAAGCCTTACCAAAAGAAAGAAAAAGACAAGGAAAAGAAAAAGAGGGGAGAAAGGGAAAAACCCTAAAACCTACAACTGTATGTAATAAGATATTAACACAATGAGAGCTACTACAAGTTCCCTTATTTTGGGATGATGACATTTAGTTGAATGCAGTACACATGAACAGGGATGGTGTTTTACATGCACAACAATCCATAGGCTTGAATTACCACCCCAAAAAGCCCCCAAATTAAAACAAACAGAAAATACATGACAAACTGTAACCTTCCAAAATAACAACACATTTATAAGAATGTGACTCCAATAAACAAATGAACATGCCATAAAGAAAAGCTGGCCGTGGGTGCTGTGGTGAGTCACCCCCACCCCTCCAGCACCAATACACCCATTCCCCAACAGCTGTGAGTGTTTGGGGCTAGAGGCTACCAGGTGAGGCTCAAGCCGGGAATTTCCTGTTGCCCAAAGAGATTCACACAAGGTCACATCCCTGTCTAGGAGCAGCTCACATCCAATGACTGATGAGTGAGGAGGGATAAAGCCCTGGCCCCTTGCATCAAGGAGGACAACTGGGAAGGACCCATCCAGCTGCAGAGCTCCTGTGATTTTGGCTGAGGCCTTTGTTGGGGCAGCATCACAACTCAACTCCTCCTGCTGCTGAATCCTGCTGCCTTCACTTCCCTACAAGAGCATTCCACCATTCACTTCTGCATATAAACATCTGTGGCAGTGATTTCAACATGCATGTTCTGAGAATTTACACGTTTTGAGCACAGCTCCATGTGATTCCCGTGTAAGCAAGTGTGGATCATGTCTGTGGAATGGGAATTCTCTAATAGGAATTTGGCAAAGATGTATCTTAAAAAATTCTGGCTTGCTGAGCCCTGCATATTACCTTAACCTGGTCCTGCCTGCCACCGGACCTGAATTTACATCCTAATGCCCTGCTAATGAGTAATCTTACCCCTGTTCTGCTTAATCCCATGAATAATCAATCCAATGTAAATGTGTGCTAATGCCCCTGATAAAAACTCCGGCTGGGCAAGCCACTGGGCTTTTTCCTGAGATGGGAGGAATCAGCCACGTGGCCCCTGTCTCTCTTTCCCCGCGTGTCTCGGTATGAGATTCATACACGCATCGGGTCACGGTCACCCACGGGTTTCGGCAGGTACAATTTACCCCCACGACAAACATCTGTCTCAGTGTCTAAGACAGTTGAAGGTACAATGAATACCTATATAGCCTAGACATGAATCCAATAAATGCACTCATTTGCTATATTTAACTCCTTCTCTCCATATATACAGGGCAGGGCAAAAGTAGGTTTACAGTTGTGAGTATGCAAAACAGTTTATTCTTGTATTATTAATTATAGCATTATTTTCCATATGAATAAGTGTAAACCTACTTTTGCCTCACCCTGTACATATTTATAACATATATACACATATTCCTCCAAATTTTTATTTTGGAAATTGTCAAACCAACAGAAAGAATACCACCGATACTCATATGCTCCCAATGAGACTTAATAATTCTTAGCAATTTAGCATACATACTCTATCTTTTCTTTGCTATACCATTTGAAAGGATTGAAGAAGTCATATTATTTGTCTCCTAAATGCTTCTGCATGCATCTTTCAAGAATAAATGCAATCTACACCATACCAATACTACCATCACACCTATGAAAATTAATAGTGATTCCATTAATTATAGGTTTTAAGTTTTCTTTAATGTTGTTTTCAATGATACTCTAATCAAAAATGCGTGAAACCCTGGGGGGTCTATTAGGATGAAGTTTGAAAACCACTTTTCTAGAGTGATAGCAAAAGAGCACAGGTCCACCTGAGGGAAAAAAATCAGTCTTTAACTTCATCCATGACATGTTTAATATAGAAAAAGTAAGTAACAAAGCTTGACTCTCTCTGTCTATCACAGACCCAAATAGTATTCTATAGCCTTGAGTACCAGACCCATCACCCATTAGAATACCTACCTACATATATACAGATACATGGTAAAGTATATGAATTGGTTAATATCCTTTAGTAATTGACAAGCTGGTAAGTGTGCCTATGTGAACACTTCTATTCTTGAGGCCACAGGTTATAAATTCAGTAACAGCTTTGTTTTTACCTAGTATTCTTAAGCAGATAAAAGGGTGTTTAAACAATAATTATACTTGGAACCAAGTAAATCAGGTTAAGATACTGCATTGCCAGGCACCTCAAAAACATATCAGGAACCCGAAACACTAATTCAAAGGAGCATAGGCACCCCCGTTCATTGCAGCCATATTTACAATTGCTAAGAGATGGAAGCCCAAGTGTTCATCATTATATGACAGATAAAACAACTGTGGGACATTTATACAAGGGAGTACTACTAGGCCATAAAAAAGAATAAATTTTTACCCTTTGTGACAGTATGGATGGACCTGGAGAACATTATGCTAAGTGAAATAAGTCAGTCAGAGAAAGACAAAGACCATATGATGTCACTCATATGTGGAATCTAACAAAATGAACTGACAAGCAAAACAGACACAGACTCATAGATGGAGAACAGATGACAGCTAGTGGGGAGGTGGGTTAGGGGGTGGAGGGATTGAGCAAAAAGAAAAAGGACTCATGGACATGGACAACAGGGTGGTGCTTACTGGGAGGAGGGGGTATAAGTGGACTAAATGGTAGTGGAAGATATAATAAAGATTATATATTTAAAAAACATATCAAAGTGTCATATCTTCCTTAAGCAGACATCGTTCATCACTTAAGTAAACCAACAATTAGAATGAAAACACAGGCACTGATAGAGAAAGTGATAGCCACTAAAATATACATTTTATTTCAGGAACATCACTTTTAAGAAAGTGATTTGCTTGGAAACTCACTTAAGTGGTTCCTTAAAAACTTGAAGTCAACATTCTTGGGAAATGGAGTATATTAGTGATACAAAAGTACAAGTGTCTGCTCCAGTTGGCCTTGAATGGTCCTGTTTAAGTCAGATATCTTAATTCAGAAGGCCATTATTTGGCAATTTAGGAATGACAATATATATTGGACAATGAGCATGCATGTGTGTCTTGTCCTCTACACACACACACACACACACACATACACACACACACACACACACCTCTCTTCCTGTATTTAAGATGGGAAAAGAAACCGACCATTGCCTTCATCTTGAAGGCTGGTGATTGGTTTTTCCTTAAAACAGACACCTCAAATGGCTTTTGTTTAAAAAAACAAAAACAAGGAATTTAAGGAATAAAAAGCAAGTATTTCAAGGGTCAGGTGACAGGTGGAATACAAGGACAGGGAAGTTCATTACACCAATCACAACCCACTGAGGTCCAGCCCCTGCTTCTCAAGCTTGATCTGGATGCCAAAGTTATCCCTGAAGGGGTCACTTGTGCCTCTGACTGAAGGAAGGCTAGTACTCTCTCTGTAGCCAAAGGGAAAGACCTTCCCATTCCTATGGACTATCTCCCAAATTGCTCTAACTTACAGGGCAAGTGAAAACCAGTCACCCTGCACTTATGAACAGTAAGCGAAGCAGAGCTTAGAGACTTACTAAAGCCAGTGGCTTTCAAGTATTTCTGATTTGTGACCCAAATAAGAGATGTAGTTTACATGGCAACTCAGTTCTTACATACAGCGTAGATACAAATCTGAGACAAACATTTTCCAAAATAATATTGTCCTCTGATGTTTGTATTCTAATCTATTTAACTTTTTAAAAATGCTGGTGCCAACTTGAAATTAATTTCACTACCCACTGATGGGAAATGACCTGCAGTGTAAAAGACACAGTGCTAGAGGGCCAAGAACCAAACAAGATTTTTGTGTTAGACTGGAGTCACAGAAGATCTCTGGCTATGGCTTTATTTAGAGCTGAATAAAATCCCACTGAAATAAAGAACAAACTGCCAGTAACCAGATGGAAGTAGTGAGGGGGATAGCAGGGAAAGAAGGGGAAGGGTCCTCAAGGAACATGTGTAAGGGACCCATGGACAAAGCCAACGGGGGGTAGGATTGAGGGTGAGAGCTGGGGGTGGGTGGGGTGGGGGAAAGTGGTGGCGAGAAAGTGGAGACAACTGTATTTGACCAGCAATAAAAAAGCAAAAGTAAAAAAAAAATTAAATTAAAATAAATAAAATCCCACTATTTTTTAACCAAAGGAAACTTTTGTTATAAGACATCCAGTTGAGATCTCAGGGCCAGCCCAGTCCAACTGTATAATATCCTTTTCACCACTCTTCTTCTACATCAGGTTTTGCATTTTCTGTTTAATATTACTTGAATCAAAATTGACCTTTTAGGGAGGGGAAGATGGTGGTGAGATAGGAGGAACAGAGTTTACATCCTCCTACCCACTGGTTGATTTTCTGAGGAACGGGGTGAAAACCCAGCAGTATTCCAACACGTATGATGATTGATGTCCAAGATTACAGGGGAATTTGAACATTCATACGGTAAGCAGAGTGCATCGGAAGGAAAGGGTTCCCATCGGGACAAACCCGGGGAGAGGGGTGGGGCTTCGGTCCCAGACCCGGCAGCCACCTGGATCGGATGCAAGATTCTTGGGGAGGGAGCCAGATAAGGATTTGTGGGTAGTCAGATGCTTGTATTGTCTGGCGGGCGTAAATAGGAATAATTTTTCAGAGAGGAAAAACAGGAAAAAAAGTGGTACTACGTGGATATTTGGAGAGGCCCCGACCCCAACAGTCCCGAGGTCAGGTGAGCGACCCGGGATAGGAGGCCCAGGGAAGTCAGCCTGTATCACGGAGGGAGAGCACTGTCGGCCCTTGGCCCGAGGAGGCTGGCGCTTCCACCAAGGGGAATTGGAGTCTGTTTGAATCCGGGGTCCGAGGCCTTTCCCAGCCCATACCAGAAGTATTGGAAACAGCTTGCAGTCAGCGAATCTCTGGCCGAGTGTGGCCTGGGACACTGAACAAGGGAAACCGGGGACCATGCGCACCCGGTGACCCGCGGACCATTCATACACAGTACACAGTTCAAAAATACTAGGGACAGGGCACAACTGGGCCTCTTGGATGCATAATCCAGGGACAAAGAAATGAGCGAACACAGGCGCACAGCTCAAAAATACCAGAGAGAGTGTGGAACTAGGCCTTTAGGCCAGGGCTTGCTGGCGCAGAGCCTAGGGGCAAAGATAAAAGAATTCACAGGTGCGCTGAGCTCACGCCTACAGCTGGGGACAAAGCCTCATTCATCCTGCCCAGGCTCACGCAGGCGCAGGCAGCCCAGCAAGACCAAGCAGCTTTGTGGGAATAGGGCAGAAGCACCCTGTTGAGGGGAGCGGCAGTGCGGACATACAGACCTCACAAATTCTTGACTCAGAGCAGGGGCCAAACTATCCAGAAAGGGCACGGAGAGAACCTATTAGTTAGACCAGTGGAGAAAAAATAGGCAGTGGGAGATTTGCCACTATCAGGTGCACATCAAGACAGATTGGGCCCAGAAGCACACTCAGGAACTGGGCTGGTGGCTGGACAACAGTGAAGAGTGCACCTCAGGAAAGAAGAAAAGCAAAACTGATATCTTCCCAGACGGACGCAGCCTGGCCAGACAGCTTTAAAATCAGAAACCTAGAGATTTTTTTTTTTGGGGGGGGGTGTCTTTGTTTGTTTGTTTTGTTTTGTTCTATTTTTTCTGTTTTTTGTTAATTCTTGTTTTGTTTTGTTTTGTTTTTGCTTTTTTTAACCTGTCTTCCTCTCTGTCCTTCACCATTTTTTAATTCCTTTTTCCTCCCTTTCCTTTAGTATTCTTAGCCCCCTCTCGTCATACCTCTCTTCTTTTTTTTACTTACTTTTGTGTTTTGTTTCGTTTTGTCATTTTTTAATTTATAAAAGATAAAAAAATGTTTTATTCTTTTTAATTCATCCCTCCATTCTTTCCTTCTTTATACATTATTTCTCTTTCCTCCCTCTTTTTATAGTATTCTTTCTCCCTTCCTTCACTCCTTTTTTTTCTTTTCTCCTTCTTTCCCACTCGCCCCCCTCTTTTCTTTACCTACAGGTGAGACATTAAAACCTGGAGCTGTGAGAGGACCAGAGTCAGCCCCAGACAGGGGTCAGTCCAAAAAATAGAGACAGTGAGACAAAATTAACTTGGCTACTCGAGAGAACTCGACAGATTAATTCAAGAAACAGAGGCTAGCAAGAAGAGTCTCACAAACAATGGGAAGACAAAGAAACAACCCCCAAATGAAAGGAAAGGAAGAAACCCCAGAAAGAATGATAGACGAAACAGAGGCAAGCCAACTATCAGATATCGAGTTCAAAGCATTGATTATCAGGAAGCTCAAGAAGCTCGATGAGCTATCAGAGAATTTCCAGAAACTACAGGGAAACTGTAATGATCTCACTGCAAACTATGTCAGCATGAAAAAGGAAATAGAAACTATCCAAAAAGGCCAAGCAGAAATGAAGAATACAATATCTGAACTAAAGAACACAATAGAAGGTATCAAAAGCAGGCTCGATGAAGCAGAGGATCGGATCAGTGAGCTGGAAGACAAAGTAGAAAAAAACACCCAAAAAGAGCAGGAACAGGAAAAGAGGCTCAGAAATAATGAAGAGGTATTAAGGGAAATGCAGGACATTGCAGGACAACATGAAACGTAATAATATTCGTATAATAGGGATACCAGAAGGAGAAGAAGAGGGGCAAGGGATAGAAAGCGTGTTTGAAAAAGTAATGATGGAAAATTTTCCTAATCTAATGAGAGAAAAAGTCACACAAGTCCAAGAAACACAGAGAGTCCCAATCAAAAGGAACCCAAACAGGCCCACCTCAAGACACATCATCATTAAAATGGCAAAATTCCAAGACAGAGAGAGAATCTTAAAGACAGCGAGACAGAGACAGGAAGTAACATACAAGGGAGCCCCAATAAGGTTAGCTGCTGATTTCTCAATTGAAACACTCCAAGCCAGAAGAGAATGGCAAGAAATATTCCAAGTAATGAGAACCAGAGGCCTGCAACCAAGATTATTCTACCCAGCAAGGCTCTCAATCAAGATAGATGGCCAAATAAGGAGTTTCCCAGACAAAAGAAGTCTAAAAGAATACACCTCCACCAAACCAGTTCTGCAAGAAATGCTAAAGGGACTGATTTAAGGAAAGGAAGGGAAAGAGAGAGAGTGAGGAACAAAGGTACAAAAAAAATGGCAATGAATAAGTACCTATCAATAATAACCTTAAATGTAAATGGATTAAATGCTCCAATCAAAAGACATAGAATAGCTGAATGGATAAGAAAGCACAACCCACACATATGCTGCCTACAAGAGACCCACCTCAGGCCAAAAGACCTTCACAGATTGAAAGCAAAGGACTGGAAACAAGTTTTCCAAGCAAATGGGCAGGAAAAAAGAGCCGGGGTAGCAATACTCATATCAGACAAAATAGACTTCCAAAAAAGGGCCATAAAGAGAGATCCAGAAGGACACTTCATAATACTCAAGGGAAGAATCCACCAAGAAGACATAAACATTGTAAATATAAATGCACCCAACATAGGACCACCCAAATACATAAAGAAAATCTTGGAAGACTTCAGGAAAGACATTGATAGCAACACATTATAGTAGGGGACTTCAACACCCCACTGTCAAAAATGGACAGATCCTCCAAACAAAATATCAGCAAAGACATCGTGGCATTGAACAATGCCCTAGAAGAGATGGACTTAACAGATATATACAGAGCCTTTCACCGCAAAGAAACTAAATACACATTCTTTTCAAATGCACATGGAACATTTTCAAAAATAGACCATATGATAGGACACAAAACAAGCCTCAACAAATTCAAGAAAATTGAAATCATACCAAGTATTTTCTCTGACCACAAGGGACTGAAATTAGAAACCAACCCAAAGGAAAAAAACCCGAAACACTCAAAAGCATGGAGACTGAATAGCATGCTGTTAAACAATGAATGAGTCAAGGA
>PVJI01023696.1:0-22927 GCA_004026765.1 Micronycteris hirsuta
TCTCCAGCAACTTTTCCTTCCATACTTCTCTATTCAGCCATAGTGGGGATGGGAGGGGGGAGAGCTGGGCCAGGGTCTGCTCAACCATCCTATCCCACGTAGAAGCTATGGAGATTGGTCCACGGCATGCACAGACAGTGGGTATAAGGAGTACTCTTCATTTACTAGGGACGCTAAATTGGCACTGGTAGCATCCATGGTCCCTCCCACAAAGAGAAGGCCTCCGTGCAGCCAGAATGTGGCCAACACAGAGCTGGGCAGGGATGAGAGAAACAGGCAGACAGATATGACTCTTGTCTGAGTCAGGTCCCTGGGAACCCCTGAGGCCCTCTTCCCCGTAGCTTGTCCTTCCTAGCAAAATTCCATTTTTGGCTTAAGCAAATTCTAGCTGGGGCTTTTTTTTTTTTTTTTTTTTGGCACATGCAGCCAAAAGTATTCCAGATAAACACACATCCCTTCTAGAGTCTCCTGTGGTCTCCATGGCCTCTCTTCCATCCTCTGGCTCTCGATCCTGCGCCCCTCTATCTGGAATTTATGTATGCAATCTAAGACTGCCAGCCATAGCCTAGACCCAAGGGAAACCCCTTCCAGCCTCCAGATCTGGCTAATTTACAGATAAGCTTCAGAGGTCCCCTGAGCAGGCTGCTTCTCCCCTCTGAGTGTCTTTGGATGCTGCAGCCAGCTGTGGAGTTGAGGCAGAGGCAGGAGAATAGCGAGGTTCTGCGGTTTGATAGCCTGGAAGAAACATTTGGGCAGGAATTCACTTCTCTTTTCAGTATAGAAGAAACCTCCCCAAATCAGGCCAAATGCTTTTGAAAGCCATTTTGTGGTCGAAACTGATTGGGTGCCAAGTCCCACCTCTGCCTGCGGCCTCCACACTCCCTGGTTTATTTTGGCGCCCGCACGCCGGTAACACCACCATCCAGCCACGTGTTCATTTTCTGTCTGCGCAAGGGTGTAAACCGCATATGGCTTATTTCAATGAGCTTAATTGTTTTTGCTATTTAATAGCTAATTGTCTTAATTAGCTTCCGAAGCACAACAATGCCAGCAACGGTAATGACTACATCTTATCCATATGGTTACAGAAGACAGATGACTCAGTCTCCCGTCCTCAGGCTGGGGGAGTCTCTGGAGGAGAACCGGCGGAGGGGAGAGGGGGAGGATGGAAGTCCTCCAGCGACCTGACCCGGCCTTGAATGCCAAGCCCGAGTATTAAGAATAAATGAGGAGGTGATGGACAGGGGAATGAAAGAGGAGAATGAAGGATTTATGTAGGACTCAGGTCATCTATTTTCTTAATGTACATACCATTGAGTGATGCGGGGTGAATAATAACAACACACCTCACGGTGCCAGCAGGCAGTATCGGCTCTGATCCGAAGAGGCAGTGTTCAGAGATCAAGGTGGGGGACACGGGACGTGAGAAATGCCCCGTAGTGCTATCTGTCTTAGGGAAAGCTGGGGCCGGTCAAAGCCTGGCTGACATTTCTTTGGCAAATCTGGCTTAGATGGAGTTCAGAGCTAGTGCCCGGCATATATTAGGAGCTTAATATATGTTTTAATCAGCGCCTGTCAGGAAATCCTTTGGGCTCCGTCTTCAAAATACATCTAGACCCTGACACTTAGCACCTTCTTCAGCGCCACTATCCTGCTCCGATCTGCCGCCATCTTTGAGCTCCCCGCTGCCAGCAGCCTCCCCACTTGTCTCCCTGCCATTTGCTCTCAGCGAAGCAGCCAGAGGAACCCTTTAAAACGTGATTTATAATCATATCTCTGCTCTTCCCAGAACGCTCGATGGCTTCCCTCTCACTTGGAATGAAGCTGGAGTCCTAGCGCTGACCGGCAAGGTCCTACCCGATCCTGCCTCAGCTTTCTGAGCTCACCTGCTCCTCCTTGCCCCCAGTCCCTCCACTGTATCTGTGCTCCGCACGTTCACACTTTAGGGTTGCATTGCTGGTTCCGTGCCCACTGGCACGTGTGGTTAGTGACTATGTATTGGATAGTGCACCTCAAAAACATCTCCATCAGCACCGAGAGTTCTACTGGGCAGTGCTGCTTTAGGGGCTGGAAAGCTCTGTCCAAATATATCCACATGGCAAACTCTCCAATCCCAAGTCTTGGCTCAAATGTCACCTTCTCCAAGAAGCCCAACCTGATTTAAAAATCTCAGCTTATAACTCAGCTCCCCCTCTGGTTGTTCCTGCTCCCCTCAGTCTTCTCTACTTTCTATAGCACTTAACGGCTTAAAGGTTATTAAGTTAGTTATTTATTATGCTCATTGATTATAGACAGTCTCCCCCCATGAAATGTACACTCCAAGAATAGGAGTTTTGGCTAGTTTTGTCCGCTGTTGCTATCCCTAGCATTTAGAACAGTGCTTGGCCCAGAGTTAGTACTCAGGAACTATTTGTCAAAGGAATCACTTGATGGATCAACGTATTCGTAGAGCGCCTGCTGTGTCCCAGGCTCTGTGCTAGGCACTGGGGTGACATAGAACAACATAGATACTGTTCCTGCTGCCCTGGAGTTTCTATTCTAGTGGGAGAGACAAGCAAACAGATGCCAATACAGATTCTGAAAGTTCTATGAAAGAGACAAATAAGGAGCAGAAACAAAGGATATCATGTGTGTCTATGTGTGTGTTGGGGTGGGGACACTTTTTCATGAGGACACGCCAGCTACGTAAGGAAGAGTGGAGGGAGAGAGAGGTTGCGGGGAAGGGTTGGAAAGTGTGTCAGAGGGAAGAGCGTGTGCCGGGGGCCCTGACCCGGCCAGGGATGCAGACACGCGTGAGTGCATAGTGCTCGGAAGACGAGCGTGAGCTGTGAACCAGCGCAGGGCTGCTTCTCTGGGCGTGCTACTCAAAGTGCGGCCTTAAGCCGACAAGTTAGAAATGCAAATTCATGGGCCCGACGCCAGACTTGGGAATTTGTGTTTAACAAGTTCTTCAGGGGAAACTGATGCTCACTGCTCTGTAACACTGTGCCCTCCATAGACTCTAAGCACAGACAGGCATCTGATCGGCATTATCTGAATGAATGCAAGAATGAATGAACGAACAAGTGAATGAATGGGGGGACATGTGTAACAATTACCACCGTGCCTGTTCTTCTTTGGCAGAAGCTCAGATGGTGATTAGCATGGAATGTATAGTGATGCTTTCTTATTTACTGAGCCAGAGGGCAATCATTAAGGAGAAGAATGACAGAGAAGAACATACCTGAGTGTCACAGGAATTCAGCTTAGGGAGTTGGGTGAAAGGCATTGGGGGGGGGGGGGGGCGGTGGAAAGCGGAGGCTGGAAGCTGAGAGGAGCAAGGCTCGATCATGGTAGAGCGGGGCCCCCAGCCGAAGGGGCAGATTGTGTTTCAGGAGGCAGAGATGGCGCTGGAAGGGGGACAGGTCTCTACTGCTGGTGTAGAAAGGGGAGCTGGCCTCTGGATGCTTTTAGGAAGGTCATGTTGCCACTTGCAAAGTGATCAGAGTGACAAAATGTGCAGTGGCTCTGGCCTGACTTACAGAACTCCTTCGCTATGCATTTAATGCTTCAAAGAACAGGAAGGTACCGTCACCATCTAGTGTTTTCTGTGTGCCACACACTGTTCTCAGCATTGCACAGGCGTGTGCTCCTTCGATCCTCCCAGGTCAGTGAGGTAGCCACTCATGTTACTTGACCAGCGAGGGGACTGGGACACAGAGAAGTCAAGTCACTTGCCCCAGATCGCCCAGCCAGTAAGAGGTCGAGCCTGTTACTGAACCACAGCATTTCGGTTCCACCACACTGTTTTGCCTCGATTATACTCGCAAGTCCAAAGGAACTTGGGAACGAGTTCTCTGCCCTGCTGCTCTCCAGTCCTCTTGGAGGCCCTCTCATGGGGAGGGTGAGCTCTTGGGGATGTCCTTCCTTCCTGGCTCCTTTCTCCTCCCCCCGCCCCCCAGCCCTGTCTTTTCCCTGGGTCCCAGGCTTTCCTCCTCTATGCTCTGGTTTCTGTGGCCCATGTGCCAGCCCATTAGCTTCATGTTCTGCAAGAAGAAGGCAGAAGCTGTGGGTGGGCATGTCCCCAGGTCTGGGCAGGAGTATGAGGCTTGAAATTTATATTATTGTGGGGGCCTTCTTTTTAAAAAGAGATTATACAAAAATGTTTTCCTTTTACAAATTTTACAAAACCACTGACCTTGCTTGTCCATGGCCAGCCCTCACCTCCCACTTGGCCTCAGATGGGGCTGAATCAGCTTCTCAGGAGACTTGTGGGTCCAGGACTGGCTTGGAGGGCCGCACCAGAGCGGAAGGTCTACAGGATGAGCATCTTTCTCTTGCTAATACTGAGCTCCTCTTAGAACAAAAGTCAAGTGCATGATTATGCTCTAGGAATGTTTTTTTTCTCACCTTCCCAAAGCCTTGGGGCAATGCTCTATCGTTCTAGCTTAGGAGAGAGCAAGAAAACTCCACTCTATTAGGAGGTTAGGAGTTTATTTAGGAGAACAGGGGTTTATTACAGGGCAAGGCAGCAGGTAGAGGGCTCTGCGGTGTTTGCGTCCGAAGTTAGGCCACCGCTGCTGTAGAATGGCACCTGTGGACTGCCTGCCGGAAAGGGAGCTGGCGGTCTCCTAGCCACGCTCCCCGGGACAGGCTGCCATTGATGCAGCGAATGACCCCGAATCCTTCCTTTCTGCTGGCCTCGCTCTTACTTTAGCCTATTTGGCACACATTTTGTAAACACAGTCCAGGCAGGCTGTGGCATCAGCAAGCCCCTAGATGTTACTTATATTTAAGTAATAGAGTAGGTAGCAAAGCTAGATTTGCAGCTTCTGTAAACAACTCTTTTTCCGGGCCCCATTTGGGCAGGAAAGGCCGTGCCAGAAACCGGTTCTGGCCTGTCCTTAAAACAGAGACCTGACCGTGGTGGCCTTAGGAGCACGGACTGAGATTTGAACAGGGTTCAAGACAGGAGAGGCAGAGACAAGCGGGGGCTGGGGAAAGGGCCCGAAGGTGAGGGGTGAGGGGTGAGGCGGGGCAGTTGTGTGTTGCGAGCGGGGATCAAGCTCATATGTTTTCCATAATTGTGACCCACTAGGTTCTAAAGAACAAACATGCCACTCCAAAGGGGGTGACATGTGCTCTCAGTGTGTGTACCGCCAACTTTACTGAGATTCTCTGGGGACTAATCTAGGCCCCTGGAAGCACCCACTCGATATTCAGACTCTCTCTCTTTTCATTTTCTTCTCTCTCTGAGGAAACTGACTGTCAATGGCAGTCCTGAGCTGCAAATTAGAGCCAAGCCAGCAGCCCTGGGATTTCCAATTATAACCTCTCAGAACTGAACTATTAACTAATCTGAACATGAGTTTATTAAGTTGCCAACCGCAGCTTTGGCAATTACCAAAGGCACCTGGTCAGTCACTGGTTCTAAAATCATTGGCATTGCCACCCCTTCAATCAGGTTGCAAGCTTGGGGAGGCTGAGTATCTCCTTTTTTCCTGCCTCCTTCATGTTGTCCCTGAAAGAATGGTAGGGGCCTGGGTGGGATGTCTTTTTCTGTTCTTTTTCCTCCTTCCCTCCAGGAATCATGTGTTAAAGGTCAAAGCCTGCAGATGGTAACACTGAGAATTAAGTGCTAAGTGTTTGAGTATCTTGAAACATGCCATGCCTTTTAAGGACTATGTTATTTGAGCAAGAAACAGAACAACAGGCAGATTCACCGGGAAAGCGAGCGGTCGAGCGTGTTGTAACAGAAGTAATTGTTTGAAGGTAACACGTGAATAAGGCAACTTGACCTTGAGACAGGATGTGTTTTTATCAAGGTCACTGTGTAGTGAATACTGATCTTGACTCTAAATGTGTGAACTTGGGCTGGCATGTTCTCTGTTCTGATTCCAGCTGGTCTTGATCAGTGGTTGCTAAAGGGTGGGGATTTTAGGTGATGTGCGTATAGCAGTAATGACATCAGAGAAAGGGATGCCGCTTAGAGTCACACCTTTACTTTACCATTCACTGGGTGAATGACCTCGGGCAAGTTACTTAATCTCTCTGCCTCAGTTTCCACATTTCTCAAAGAATAAGACTGATACTTGCCTTTTGGGGCTGTCAGGAGCACTGTGCCCAGCACCGGTGCTGTGGAAGTGTTCATTGTTATGATGACGAATCCGTTTCCAATACTTCTGATCAGGCCCCAGGAAGGTCTCAGTGTGGTGCTGATGGGTATTTCGCAGCCTCTCTTGGCACTTGCTAATCTCCCTGCAGCAGAGCAGAGTTTAGTTTCGGAGTTGGCCAGGATGTAATCATACTGTTTTTCATATTTATTTTTATGGTTGCTGCATTTTTACATGGCAAGCGAAACCGATTTTCTCTGTATAACAGAGGCATATGTTTTTAAAAGAGTAACTTCATTTACAACAAATGCAAGTTGACGTAAACAAAAAGATTAAGAAAATAGTCGATACAAGAGGAAAAAGAAGACAAAAGCAATAAAGGTGGGCTATGAACAGAAGAAGCAGTAGACCAGGCCATCTTGTCTGAAAGAATTCTAGCACAAAAACAGCGAGATCGATGACACATTTGGGCGTTTTTATACTTAGGTGAGGGTGCTTCAGCAGGAAGCTTCCTCTGGCTTCCTCCCGGCTTCCTTTTGCCCTTCCATTTGTGAACGGTGACAGAGATGAGTCACTGGGCCAGTCCAGAGACTGCCGCATCCTATGCCCACACGATCCCCATGGTTCTGCCCCCTCTGACCATGGGGAGGGAGGCTCCCAGGGGAAACAGGCAGACTGGTCATCAGTGCAGGGCATGGTGTGTGTGTGTGTGTGCGCGCACAAAACTACATTGGAGAGTGGAATTGTGAAAACCTGATTATTTTGGCCAGTTGTGAACAACTGATATGGTTTGGTTAAGCCTGAACCCATGGCTTCCTTTTCCAGACATCAGATTCTTTACTCCTAAATGAGAAAGGGCAGCTCGCCCAGGTCTCAGGAAAGCAAAGGGAATGAGCAATGAGCTACAGCTATTACCATTGGAGGAGGAGGCCGGGCAAAATTGGGTCGAGGCAGCAAGGACTGAAGAACATGTGTTTTTAGACAAAAATAGATTAAAAAAGATGGAAACACAAAATTCAGGAAATGACATCACCTAACTGAGTCATTACAGAGAGGCAGATTTGGCGATCATACAAAGAAAATCTGGGTAACTTAAGTCATAAATAATAGATGATATGGGTGGTTGAAATAAAGGCCTTTAATGAAACTGCCCACCTTGAGAATTTCTGTTTCTATAGCTCTGTGCTTTGGACTTCCAGAATCTTCCCCTTGGGGCTGCCTTGGGGAACCATCCTAGGGCAGTTTGTGCCAGCTCTGGACTAGTCCTGCATGAGCAGAGGTAGGGTATCCATTTCACTAGAATGTCCCGCTATTGCTGTAAACTAAATTCTTCTTGACTTCTTTCCTTCAAAGCTCCTATTTGCATCCATGGTATTCCTGTTGCATAGGGCCCAAGGCTTGAAACCTTTGGGGTCATAGTTCAATTTCCCTGCTCTTTCATTTCTCCATCTAGCTAGCCATTACGTTTTCCAAGCAATTACTACAAGCCCAGTGTCTTTCTGTTCATTCTTCCTGTTCACACTGCCATCTTCTTCAGCTGGTTCTTCATTCAATAAACACCAAGTGCTTAATGTGAGCAGGAATGTGGCCTGTGTCATCTTCAGCCTGATTCCTGGATCACAGTGCCTGGCACATAATTGGGGTTCAAGAAGTACTTTGAGTTGATATAAGGATGTCTCAGTCTTTTTTCTCCTGCTGGGGATCTTTCTGTTGCATTGCGGGGAGAGAAAACTCTCATGAGACCCCGAACCAGTCTGAATCCCTAAGACGTCTCTGAAGCTGACATTCTCCTGTTGCTGGATGGGGTCTGGGCCCAGAGTGTGTCTGCTTGGGCCCACCGGTAGCGTGTGGGTTCTTGACTTTGTGTAGGAAGGATTTCACAGCACAAGCCCAGGCGATTTGGACAGCACGTTTATTAAAGCTGGGGGCAGTGAAACAAAGAAAACATTTAGGGTTGAAGAAGCAACAGGAGAGAGCCCAGGCTGTGCCTTGCTTTGGCTCCTTAGAAATGTTATAGGAAAAAAGCAAGCCAAGGTGGGGTTGCTGTCAGCTTCCTGGGAAGGGACGGTCCCAGTGAGAGAAGTGAGCCAAAGCAGGGCTGATTTTGGCTGGCTCACTGGGAAGTCAGAGATAAAAGGGGCCTTGGAGACCGGATCACGGATCACGGGTAAGCCTGGGAGAGCTGCTGCCACCCGCTGGTCCCCTGGTTGCAAGTCTTGAGGGGACTCTTAGAGTTTAGGAGGAAGTAAAAAGTTTATGCCCCGAGAAGGGGCATGGGCGAGCTCACACCTCGTCTTTGTCTTGGGGGTTTTTATCTCTCTTGTGCAGGTGAGAATCTTCAGGGAGGGTTTCAGCAGAATATTCATCAGCTTTCCGGGTGTGTTTTTAATGTGCTGATGCATCAAAATGAGCATATGGGGGTGGTTTGGGATTATCCTTTGGTCTTCTCTACTGTTTGACTTTTATCTTGGGTCGGTCTGGCTCTAATGAGGTTTCTGTTATTGTTTCTCTGACTTCATCTGTCCCTTGGGTTTGGCTGGAACAAATGGCATTAATTGGGTCCCTATTTTTATTTTCCCAGACCAGGGTGATTTAAGCTATGTATTCTGGTTAAGGAGGAGAGGTATAAACCATTTGCTCTTAAGTGTCCTTGGTTAGGGAGGATAAGATCTTGCAATTCACCAGCTGGCTATAAGTTGTTCAAATTGTTTGGCTTTGTTTAATTTTCTTGTCTCGGTTTCCCTATTCCCCTTGCCCAGGAATTGTCCTAGCTTCTCACCATCCTGCCACACTCCTAGTGATCACGTTTGGGGATCCTGCACTTCTTTGTACCTATAAAAGCCTAACCTGGGAGTATGGGAAGACAGCTGGATACCATGGAGTCTAATTCACTGGGTGCCCAGACAGTCAACTAAATGAATGTATGAATCTGCAGGCAGCTGAGGGCCACTGTAGCCATGTGGGACGTCACCCGACATGCTCTGCCTTAGGTCCTTGATCTTTTTTTAAAAAAAATTTTAATTTTTATTTATTTTTTAAAAAGATTTTATTTATTTTTAGAGGCAGGGAATGGAGGGAGAAAGAGGGGGAGAGAAACATCAATCTGTGGTTGCTTCTTGCACAGCCCCAACAGGGGACCTGGCCTGCAACCCAGGCACATGCCCTGACTGGGAATTGAACTAGCGATCTTAGGATTTGCGGACTGGTGCTCAATCCACTGAGCCACACCAGCCAGGGCAGGTCCTTGATCTTTAAGTTAAACTTTCATCCTTTAATCAGTTTCAGAGAGTCCTTTTTCACTGGGGGAACCTAGTTACTATTTTTATTACTGAGGGTAATTGACAAATGGTATAGAAATAGTATGTAGTCAAACTCAAGCCCAGTGTAGAGAAACAGCTTGTTGATGTAAGGGGGTGCTTTATTATAGATAACTAAATTTGTCTTTTGCTCATTGAATACATAATCAGACTTTAATGCCAAAGGTGCCCATTAGCGTTTAGAGAAAGACAGCCTTTAACTTTCCATGACACATTTTTCAATAGAATTCCCTCATGGTACATATTTGTTATTCCAGAATAATATGCCATAGTGTTTAGAGAAAGATTTCTTATTCAACAGTAAAATGGTTGTGTTATTTTGATTATATTCTTAGTCCCAGGTAATTGTCTCATTTTCCCTTGTAAAAGGAATTCAGACACCGAACACAATGGTTCCTTGACACCAATTCAGGTCGTCATGAAGAATTTTGTTGAGAGAATTCAGTGGGCTGTGAACACCTTCTTTGCCCACGTTTGGTTTCCTCAAATTGTCCGTGATTCATAGGTAGCAGAGATGTTCCCAGCTGCTGGAAAATGAAGCTTGACGTTCATGCTGATAAGGAGAAAAATATCTCATTGTGATTCCAAGAATTGTTTGACCTAAATCAATTTCAACTTGAGAAAATGGGGTCAACTCTCTGTCCCCCAGAAGAACCCTCCCGGTGATTAAAAAATAAATCTTGAAGAATTAAATTATGTTGCCGTTCAGGTTTCATATACACACTTAGGAAAAAAAAAACCCAGCGCATCAAAGGCTGTTGGAATAACTCAATTTAGTGACGGTGGCAAAGCATTGTGAAGAAGGCTCCCCAGGCAGCCGGCTTCGCTCAAGGGAACTACAGCACACTTCAATTGGGATCCCAGAGAAAAGGAGAAATCTTTCAAATGAATAATTTTATGACTTTCAACCATACTCATACTGCTTGAATATCAAATTATTTTAAACGAGAACTTCAAAAAGATCTACCTATTAAACGAGTAAAGTGTCTGAAACAGCTGCCTAACAGAACAAAGAGATTTAGATTAAAATGCCAGGCAGAGACAAATCTGGGACGGGACACTGTCGGGCCAGGATTCCCAAGACACGTGCGGAGTTGACCTTCTGATGAGAACGTGGCCTTGACCTCAGTATTTGAGAATCAAATCCAGCCCTCCTTGTTTTCACAGGTGCAAACACTGAGGCCAGAGCACAGGTGTCCTGCCAGGTGCTGTCCCCACCCAGCCTGCGTGTAGTCCAGCCACGCCCCAAGGTAACGCTCTTCAAGGGGCGTGGAGAAAAGTTAGTGACTGATGAACTGCTCTGGGCTGGGGGATTAATGAACGGCAGTGGATTTTGTGCCAACTTTCCTGGACAATATGAGCATTTTAAAAGAGAGCTTTAATGCCTTCAACCCTTAGCTCGTTGCGAAGGCAGGGGTTTTCAGGCCACTGGAGGAGGACGGGAGGAGTTTCCTTGTACCCTCTCCCCATCTTTCCTATCGACAAGTAGGTGTGTATTTGTGAAGTTGTCCATTGCGTGTTCTAGAGGAAACACTAACTGCCTGGGTCTGGTGGTCAGAAGATCCAAATTCTTGTCCCAGATATGCCACTACAGAGCCGTGGGTGACCCTGGCGTAGCTGGTTTGTCCAAGCTGAGCTTCAGGAAGGAGTGAAGAAGATACAGGCTCATAAAAGTGAAAATACTCTGCAGACTTGGAGATGTGAAGTGGAAGGTACACTTACGGTGTCTTCTCATTCTGTACCTTCGATGCTCTGAAACCTTGGGGCCTTGCTGACTCTGGAGACACTGCTCCTTGCAGGGTTAGCTAATTCCTGCGGCCAGTAAACAACTCACCTGCAAACCCACTGATCCTGAGTCCGTACACCCGCCCAGCTGCTTCACAAATTCTTATACCCTGGACCACTACTCTTCTGCCCTGGCCACTCCAGGGCCAGAGACCAGACAACTGGGGACAGTCCCTATGTCCTGGAGGCCCAGTGAAATTATTCAGATTAGCCAATGCTAAACCGGATGACCCTGCCTCACCTGATTCTTCACGCAGAAACCACAGCTAAGGCTCTCGCTCCCACTCTCCCCTCGCTCCCTCTGCCTCAGTATTTGCCTTTAATGCCTTTATCATTAAAAAAAATTAAGGCTTTTAATCATTTAAAAAAAATTAAGGCTTTTTAAAAGAGGAGTTTAAAGTCCACAGCAAAATGGAGGGGAAGGCACAGAGATTTCCCGTGTCCCTCTTCCCCCTGACATTCATAGCCCCCCTCATCATCAACAAGCCCCCCAGAGAGTTAAACGTTTTAGAATTGATGGACCTACACTGACACGTCATGGTCATCCCAAGTTCATAGTTGACATCACTGCTCGCTCTCGGCATTGCGCATTCTAGGGGTTTGGACAGATGTATCCGTTATTATGGTATCATACAGAGTGTTTTCACCAAAAATTCTCTGTGCTCAGTCTAGGCACTCACCCCCAACTCTTGGTAACCGTGATATTTTTATTGTCCTAGAAGTTTTATCTTTTCCAGAATGTCATAGAGTTGAAATCATACAGTATGCAGCCTTTTCAGATTGGGTCCTTTCACTTGGTAATATGTATTTAAGGTTCCTTCCTGTCTTTTCACAGCTTGATCGATCAATTCTTTTTAGGACAAAATAGTATTCCATTGTCGAGATGCAGTCCAGTTTGTTTATCCATTCACCTACTAAATGAACATCTTGGTCACTTCCAAATTTTGGCAATTGTGAGTAAAGCTATTTTAAAAATCCATGTGCAGGTTTTTGTGTGGATGTAAGTTTTCAGCTCCTTTGGGTAAATGCCAAGGATAGTGATTGCTGGATCATCTGGTAAAAGTATGTTTAGTTTTGTAAGAAACACCAACCTGTCTTCTGAAGTTGCGGTGTCATTTTGCATTCCCAAGAGCGATGCTTGAGAGCTGCAGTTGCTCCACATCCTTGCCAGCTTTTGGTGTTGTCGATGTTCTGGATTTTGGTCATTCTCATTGGTATGCAGTAGTAGCTCATTGTTTTAGTTTACATTTCCCTGATGACGTGCTGTGGAGCAACTTTTCATATGCTTATTTGCATATATCTCCTTTGGGGAGATGTCTGTTAAGGCCTTTGGCTCATTTAAAAAAAATTAGGCTGTTTACTTTCTTATATTATCGAGTTTTAAGAGTTCTTTGTATATTTGAAGTAACTGTCCTTTATCAGATGCGTTTTTTTGCAAATAGTTTTTCCCACTATGTGGCTTGTCTTCTCATTTTCTTGACATCGTGTTTTTCAGAGTAGAAGTTTATAATTT
The DNA here is from genome assembly GCA_004026765.1 of Micronycteris hirsuta. Taxonomy (NCBI): domain Eukaryota; kingdom Metazoa; phylum Chordata; class Mammalia; order Chiroptera; family Phyllostomidae; genus Micronycteris; species Micronycteris hirsuta. The sequence continues at coordinate 12,708 of PVJI01023696.1, forward strand.
TAATGAAGTCCAGCTTATCAATCATTTCTTTCATGGGTCATGCTTTGGGTGTTGCTAAAAAAATTATCACCACACTCAAGATCATCTAGATTTTCTTCTATGCTATCTTTTTTTTAAAAAAGATTTTATTTATTTATTTTCAGAGAGAGGAGAAGGGAGGGAGAAAGAACAATGTATGGTTGCCTCTCACAGGGTCCTCAATGGGGACCTGGCCCGCAACCCAGGCATGTGCCCTAACTGGGAATTGAACTGGGACCCTCTGGTTCCCAGCCCGCGCTCAATCCACTGAGCTACACCAGCTGGGCTCTTCTATGCTATCTTTTAAGGTAGCAGTTTTATAGTTTTGTGATCCATTTTGAGTTAATTTTTGTGAAGGGTGTAAGCTCTGTGTCTAGATTCATTTTTTAAAATATTTTTGCATGTGAACGTTAAGTTCTTCCAGGACTGTGTGTTGAAATGATGCCAGCCGGCTCCTGATCTGTGAGCCTCACCATTCCTGAATGACAGTAAAGTCTGTTTTGAGACAGAAAGTCTCATTTTCATTCAGCTGGGATATGATGTCACTTTTGCTAACAGCAGTGCTTCTGCTGCCCAGTGTCCACCTTTGCTAGCTTGTTCAGTCTCCAGTTCTGCACCTAAATCTTGGGGGCCTGGATTGCAGCTTGTGCCCAGGGAAGGAGTGGTGACTCAGACAGGTGGTGGGCAGGCAGATGAGCTCCTCCCCAGAGCCACGTGCACCTCAGAAAAGCACCAGCAACCGTATCGTCACCGGCCAAGAATTCCAGGGTCTGCCTTCCCACCCCTGCTTCCATTTTCTCTTTTGTCTGGTTTCTCCGAGGTCTCTGTTCTCCAGCACCATATGCGTATTCTCCCACTCTGACTTACCATCTTCCCAGCTTCTAAAAATTTATGGGAGGACTTCATTAGAATCTTAAAGTTTTTTCATATAGGTCTTCGCGTTCCTTAGGAGGTTTATCCTTAGCTATTTTTGTTTTGTTTGGACTTTATTTGGTGGCTTCTTTTAAACTAGGATTTCTTTCTTTCATTATATTTTCATATAAGTTGTATATGTAGCAAACTATTGATTTTAATATATAAATTTTAATCCACCTTCTTGGATTCTCCTATTAATTTTAACAGTTCTTTCTTTTCTTTTTTTTTTTTTTACTTTCTTTCTTTTTCTTTTCTTTTTTATTTTTAGAGAGAGGGGAAGGGAGGGAGAAAGAGAGGAAGAGAAACAGCAGTGTATGGTTGCCTCTCACATGGTCCTCACTGGGGACCTGGCCTGCAACCCAGGCATGTGCCCTGACTAGGAATCGAACCGGGACACTTTGGTTCCCAGCCTGCGCTCAATCCACTGAGCTACACCAGCCAGGGCTTCTTTTCTTTTCTTTTCTTTTTTTTTTTAAAGCAACTTGATTCTCTTTGGTTTTCCAGGGGAAGAGTCAAAACTAGCCACACATAATGATAATTTTTCTGATTTGTGTTTGTGAGTTTTACTCTCCCACAGCAACGTTACGTGGCAGTGGCGAGAGGGGGCGTTCTTCTCCTGTGAGCTTGGCTTTTCCATTTGTTTTTTCTTGAGCATTCTGCCTCTGATTCCACCTGTGGTTCGGAACCCTGAACCGAAGTTCTGACCTGCACCCTGGGCTCTCACTGGTTTGAGAAGAGAGAGTCCAGGGTCTTAGGGGGCTGGGGGCCCTCAGTGCTTGGAATACACAAGGCTGATGGACTGACTAGTTAATCTCCCCAACTTCCTGGAACCTCCTCCAGCTTGACTTCTATTCTCAGATGCTTTAGGGCGAAGGAACAATAAAAAAGAAATGGTTACAAAACTAGCATTATTTCAATGGATTGTGTCATTAGGGAAGCATATGATAAAGGTATTTGTAAGTATATTTTCCCTTTAGTTTTTTTTTTTTTTAAAAATCACTCAAGTACCTTTCAGGAATCAAAATCGAACCAGCTTATATTTTAAAAAGGGGAGTTTCTTACTCCTGTAGCCAAACTACAGGAAGGCTAGGTTGCGCATTCCTGCCTCCTTTGATGACTTTACCCCTAAAGCATAAGCGCCAGGCACTACTGTAAGCATACGGCATATGGTCTCATTTAACCATAGCACAAGCTTTTGAAGTAGGTGTGGTTATCCCCACTTTATAGATGAGAAAACAGAGCCTTGGTGAAGAACCTGCCCAAGTTCACAAAGCCAGGAAAGAGGTGGGCCTGGGATTGGGGGTCATTCTGACTGAAGAGCTTGGGCCCTTAAACCCAGTACCCTCTTTTGCCTGTCCAGTCAGAGCAGAGAGAAAAGTGAGCTCTTCTCCCTAATCCCACTTAGAAACATGCTTGAGCATCTCTGATTGGCCTGGCTGGGTCATCTGCTTATCTCTGGACCAATAACTATGTCAGGTTACAAGGGTCAGGTTACTAGGATTAGTCCAGCCCCGGTCTCATGACCATCCCTGGGCTACAAAGAGTCAAATGGAGAGGAGTTGCTTCCCAAAGAAAGAAGGGGTGCTGTTTGGGGCAGATGAAATGATCAATGTCCCCTACAATTCCCAAACCCAACACGCCAGGTGGGTCAGCCATCTTGATGTTCTGGAAACAAGAATGGCACCTTCCTGCCTCCCCATTTTCGTGCATTTCACTCTCTCTGAAATGCTCCTTCTGGGTAGCGTGTCCCCTCCCTCTATGTGTAGTAAGTCCTTTCTTTAGATAGCATCCAGCTTCCTCCCTTCTTGCTGATTTTCAGGAGTAGCTCTATAGATTCCTCTAATCATTTGACAAATGAGAAGGTGGTTCCATTTTCTTGGGGAAAAGGAAAAAGCTTCTTCTACTCATTCTTCCAATTCTTTGGACTTTCCAGCTGATGGAACTTAGCTTGGAAGCAAAATAATTCAAGGTGCCTGCACCAAGATATTAGCATACACTGCTCCAGGCAGACACCACTGGAACGCTCCAACTGTTTTGCCAAGTTCTGTTATGTAAGTGACAGCTGAGGGTATCTTGTAAGTGATTGTGAATGATATGTCTTAATAGGAGAACAGCGGGACACGCAGCAGCATGCAGAGTTCACTTTGTGGGAGCAGGTTTGGGATGTGTAGGAGGAATGGCAATTAAGGTGGGTTGTGGGCTACAGTGATGGCGGTTCTTTTCACTTGCAAGGCACTGTTGGTGGCTGAGACTCCTCTGGGTGCCTGTGCGGGGGCTTGGCCCAAGGTTTGCAGATGAGAGACCACGGATTTAGGTATATTCGCAAAGCTTGGGAGCACTGATGTTGGCTCAATCAGTGTGGCTGTTGTCAAACATGACTCCGAAATTCTTGGATACTGTTTCTATCAAGGGGTGGAGTCTACGTCCCTTCCTGTTGATTCTGGGCAGGCTCTGACCTCCTTGACCAGTAGAATATGGCAGGAGGGCTAGAAAAGGTCATGTGGCTTCCACTTGGTCTTCTCACAGTGCTCGCTTCCCAGAGACCCCCTGTGGGGAAGTCCCCTCCCGCTGCTGTGAGAAGCCCAGCCCACATGGAGAGGCCACAGGCAGGTACTCTGGCCCGTTCTTCAGCCATTCCAGCCTGGGTGCCAGACTTATGCCTGCAGGAAATAATTGGAAGCCTCAGACATCATGAAGAGAAGAATCATCCCCACTGTGCCTGAGTTCCTGACCCACTGAGTTCTGAGAAACAGGGGAGTTGCCTTATGCCACATGGTCTTGGGTGTTCATTACAAAACAGAGATGACTAGAACAGTCAGAGTCTCTTGAGGTCTGCTACAACTGGGGCCCCAGAAACCTCTTAGTTCCTTAGTGCTAGAGGGTTCATAGTTGTGTGATGTTCTGCACAGACTGTGGTTCTTTGCAAACACTAGGCCCCCAGGCCATCTGGCACTATTTTATGAGCCTCCCGGTGCGTACAGAAATGATGCCATCTTGTCCAGGAGTATTTTCCCAGTTTGGAGTCTGCTTTGGTTCCCATGATATCTGGGCACTCTGCCCTAGTCTATTAGCCTGGATGGAAAATTCCAATGGCTTTTTTTCTCCTACAGATATATTTAGTTTCTAAGAAGCAAAGACCAGCAGCCCATCCCCAGGGTTTGCCAATTACATGGAAGATTTAACCCCAATTCCTTCCCTCCTCCTGTCACATTGTTCATCTCCTGGTCAGTGAGTGTGATGCTGGCTGGTCCAGACCATGGAAGCCTGAAGGAGTTCTATCAGCCAGTCAATCAACGAACAGTGGTAGAATGGACTACTCTTTTCCAGGGCCTGGGGAAGAAATAAAGAATGATTTGATTTAGTCTATGTTCTCAAGAGCTGGGACTTTATTTGAGGAAAGAAGACACATACATGGAAGATAAAATAGCCCAAAGATTATAGTATTTCCGGTTTTTAAATAGCACTTTCACCTGTGAGACTGGGTAGCAGGCACCTTTTATCTTCTTTGTGAGTCTGATGGAACTCAGGGATGGCTTTTATAATACATAGGGTTCCAAAGTAAACCAGATATATTGAAGTGTGGCTGTCCAAACCCTAGAAACCGAAACCAAAGCCAAAGCCAAATCTGTGAATGTAGTAACAGCTAATTTTCCGTGTCCTCCATTAAATAACATGATCTAGCAGCGGGCTTGTAAGCACCATAAGGATGAGTATAAACTACACACGGGTACCTGGGGGACCCCTGCAACAACCGTCACATGGCACAAAATACCTGTGATTTCTATTGGTGACAAAACTCCCAGGTACTGTTACTACTTCCACAGGGGATGTCTATGCTTATGGTTGAGGGAAATCCTAAATTTTAGTTAGAGGTTACTGCAGACAAAAAATGTACGTGGTCTGTAGCAAATTTAAAAAGAACAATAAAATTGAAGTTGGTCTCGTTTTTATTATCACCACGCACCATTGGTTTTAAACAATGTCCGTGATAAAATATCCCCGCCGGGGCCATCGACTCCCACTGCTCCGGTCTGCAACCCCAGTGTGTCACTGAACAAAGGCACAGTTTTTTCCCCTTCCAAGTTCACAGAGCCCTGAATTCTATCCATGGACCCCTTGGTGGTCTCAGACTCCAGGTTGCAAATCCCGTTGTTGTGTTCTGGCTTCATGTGTGGGCTGGGCTTGAGCCTGCTGTGCTGTTGGTTGGTTCCGTGTCCTCGGGAAAATCGCTGAAGCTCCGTGAGGATCAGTTGCCTTCTCTGGAAAAATGGGATGTGATGATGGTGCTGTCCTGTCACTGCTGGGTGCAGTCATTGAGACGGGGCAGTGAGGGAAGTGGCGGGCATCACCTCGGTCCGCGGGGAGAACTCCGTCAGCGGTGGTGGAACCTGTGGCTGCAGAAATGGTTGATCTTCCCGGGGGATCTGGGAAAAGGGCAGTGTTGTCATGGCTTGTCAGGTGAGAAAACCAGTCTTTTTGTTGGTGGAACGCGTTCTGATGGAACAGGAGGTGCCTGCTGTCGGGCTGTCTTCCACCTGCCAAGGATGGTTGGCCTTTCTGGTGGGTTCTCCCTCCCCAGTGTCTGTGTCTTTCTGCTCGTGGTGCGTGCTGGGTCAGAGACTCCAGGACAAGCTACCAGCCCTGCCAGGGCCGGACCCAACCTGGGATGGGTACCTATTGGGTTCTACGGCCCAGTAGGAAGACTCGCTGTTATTATGAAGCCTGGCTCAAGTCCCTCCTCCTGCACACAGCCTCTCGACCTTGGGGATCATTCCCTTGTTAGAGTTCCCTGGTCTGGGGTGCCCAACTGGCACTTGAGTTATATGTGGCTGTTGTTTTTCTTATGCCAGGTGCTCTCCTTGGTTAGATAATAAATGATTGAGGCTTTGGGGAAGTGCAATATAATTCCTCTGGATGGAAGGAGCTTTTATCTTCCTCCTTCTCCTGCTGACAGCTTTGTGCATAATAAGTGCTCGTTCAGTGAATGAAGGGATAAATTAATGGGCGAAGTGACCGACCATGGGATCCTGGTGCACTTCTCAGAGCAGCTGCCCGGAGCCCAGGCTGTCTGTGTCGTCATGTGTCACAGAGCCCTTAGTGTTTGCACAGGGTGTTGGCATCATTGGCTTCACTGCTCATGGGGTTGGCAGGCGTGTGGGTCATGGCTTCAAGTCAAACAGCTAGTCACGTGCGGAGCCAGAACCCGCCACTCCGGAAGTCTAACTTTGAGTAAGGTACCTTTTCTAGCTCACCTGAAATCCTGATGCAGTCCCCCGTACCCAGAGATTCAGATCGAATGGGTCTGGGTTGGGGTCCCTGTAATTTTCTCAGCCCCTGGCTGAAAACCACTGCCTGGCACTAACATGGAAGGGGGTCCAGGCAGCACAGGGGCTTTCAGGGGTCTGAGCGCTGCTCCCCTGCCCGGCAGCTGTGGGGTCCTGAGTCTCAACTTTCTCATCTGCAAAATAGGTGTACTGATAGTACCCAGCCTCTGGGGAGGTCAAGGGCATTGAGTGAGTCCACGTGTGCACTGTTTTTAGCGTGTCCTAGGTGCTGAATAAGGGGTGAGTGTGCTCCGGGAATGGCAGCGTGGCCGTCCCAGCCCCTTTCTCACAGCAGGCCCGGAAGTCTGGCACGGGAACAGGCCATTTATTATCCAGGCAGGAGGGATGCGAAGGAAGAGACTTCTGCACTTAAAGCACTTTTACTTTATTAAGAGCCTTTCTAATGTAAAAAATGCTCACATAGTCACTTTGCAGAGCGGCTGCATTACCATTATTTTCAACACTCAGGACACAATGAGATTAGGTGTGGGAAAGGGGGGAGGTAGGGCGAGCATTTGAGGGCTGGATTTCAATCCAATTCTGCAGGTTGAGCCTGTGTTAATGCCATATTATAGGATTCGGAGGCAAGGGCCTCTGGGGCTTAGTCCAGGGTTTCTCCAACATCTGGGTCACTGGCAATGTTGCTGCTGCTTTTATTCTAACTACATCAGGGACAGTCAGAGAAAGAGCTAATTCCCTGTTCTCACAATGGCTTGCCTTCAAGGCACCAAGAGGACACTCTTGTCAAGGAACCTTTCTTGATCACAAGAGACCTGAAGCAGAAATGGGTTAACCCTTCCCAATGACTAGACAAGGCACAGGAGCACACACACCTGGCAGCTGTCCACGACATCTGGACGAATTTCAAACGGGAGACCTCAGAGATCAAAGTAAGGCATACATGTGAGTACCCTATGCAGCCACGTGTCTGCTCAGCCTGCCAGCCGGCCCCAAGAGCCAGAGCAAGATGCAGCATGCACGTTCACTGAGCATGCACTTGGCCCTTAGCAGAGTGGTAGGTGCTGGGCCCATGAAGGCTTGTGATTGTGATCTCAGTCCCTTCCCAGGGGGGTCAGTGGTTAGCATGTGAAAAACTGTAATAAAAGATACCACTGTGACCAGGATCTTAGGAGAGCAAGGCAGATACTCCTCCCAGGCTGAGCTAAGAGCCTTCATCAACTCTTCCTCTTGTTCTTCTTCTCCTTGAGAGACTGTGGGTGGGTGGGGGGGTGACTTTCTCATTTCACCCTCCACTCAACTGAAAGTGGTCCGTGATGCAGTTTGGGGTATGAATTGTTAAGTGGAAGCCTGCTGGTGGGTTTCAGGATAACTTTTGTTCTCCCGTTAAAAGAGGAGAAGAAGCTGGGAAGCAAATGTGATTTGCCTGGAAAGCAGAGGATGCCGGGATATTCAGCAGTTGTCTTGCTGCCATGAGGCCACAAGCCTCAGACCAAGGCCACAGCAGAGAAGCTGTTCTTGATCCAAGCCAGCAGCTGCCTTCCTTGAGACTCTTAATATGCATGTATCAGGCCTTTGCAGGACCGCCCTTGGCCTTGCTGGGTCACTCCTGATTGATGAGGTGCATACAGGGAATCTGAAAGAAGGGGTCTCTCTAAAGGACAGCCTAAGGAGGGGCCCCACCTGCAATGTCCCTGCCATCTGTGACAGCCCCAAGGGGACCACAGGCAGTGAGGGATGAGTTGCCCGCGGATTCAGAAGACGGGTGGGTAGACAAAACCACAGTGACTGTGGTTCTTGATAAACTGTTTGTTTGGGTACAAGTAGATTGCGGAACGGCAGGGCACAGACCTGCCCTTGAGCCCTCGCCTCAGGGTCACTGGGTCTGAGGAACCACCGCCTCTCCTTGACTGGAATTGTGAAGAATGTGAACAAACACAGGGCTTGCCACATCGGGCCGTCTGCGGTCCTTCAGGGGACACTACAAGCTTTCTCCCGAGGCCAGCCTCTGCTGGGCACTTCACATTTATCTTTTTTTCTTCCTTCACCTGCCTTCCGGTTGGATGCATGGCCTTGTTTTATTGCTGCTAAAGACAAATGTCTCTCCCTCGTCCTCTCTCACATTGAAACAGAGAAAGTAGCAGGAGGGATGGAAAAAGAAGCAAGTTGCAGGCTGGTTTCATTAGCTCTGGGCTGGAGGGGAACCAAATGTGGCCCGGGAAGTGTCGCTTGCAGCCCACGCTGCATTCCACATGGAACAGGGTGCTGGCCGACGGCTCTGCCATTACTCATCTCCCAGGAGCCTTGAGCAATCCTGCCCCGGGCGGGGGCTGGCCTCCCCGATTGCCAGAGCCCCTCCTCCGACTCGGGCAGCAATGGCAGGAACTAAACTGTGTGCTCTCTGACCCGCTGCAAACCCGGCAGGGCTTCGGTCACTAGGCAGAGTGGAGCTTTGTGCCGCTCAGGAGAGATGCTCTCAATTTCTCTATTTCTGTTCAGTCCCCGGACCCCCCTACTCTCCACTCAGTCCTTTGCCATCAAACCAGTTGAGAAACCTGCCTTCCTCCTGCATTCATTCCACGACTATTTGTTGAGCTCTCCTGATGTCCCAGACACTTTTCCTGGTTCCATGCCTTCGCTCAGAAAAGATTCCCCAGAATGTTCGGCCAACAACGGCAGCAGGCACCCCTTATCTCTGCTTTGGAGTGACACTCGAGCTTGGTGTCCCCTTCCTCCTGCCTTCTGAGTCGACTCCTTTTCTTCCCCCTCATTCCTACTCTTTTTCTCTCCGTGACCTCTGGGGGAAACAAAATCCATTGTTTCATGTCTGTTCATTTTTCTCTTTAATATAAACAAGTCTTTTACTCTTGTTGTAACTTGTCCTCTTATGCACCCCCCTTGGATCTTAGAGAAATACTCGCATTTGGAAACAGCAAATGTAGAGGAAAGGACAAGCGATTCTGGGGTGAGAAGAGCTTCAGTTTTAAGTGCTGGCACCATCTCGCTATTGTGACCTTGGGCAAGTTACCTGGGCTCTGCAAGTCTGCGTCTTCATCCGTACAATGGGTATGATATGAACACCACAAGTCTTTACAGGGGCTTAAAGGAAATGATTCGTTGGAAAAGCACGATGTTTCATATTCGGAGACTGCGGAGGTCGCATTAGTCCTGACTGTAGCAAACAGATGTTTACCTGGGTGCTGGGCTCTCTCCTTCGCACCCAGGTTTCAAGATTTGGGAAACCTCTTCATTTGCACTGCTTCCCACCCTCACCCCAGAGGCAGACGTTCAAAGCTGACTGAGATGTTTTCTGGATGAATTTTCCCCAAACGCTCGGGGTTTTATGTTTCATAATGTCTGAAGAGGCTGGAATTTTAATCTCCCTTCTGCCACTCCTAGTCTTATTTTGGAAATGGACTTTAAGTCACATTTTTGAGATGCTGAGTGTGTGACCCCTGAGCTATTTGGGGCATCCATTTGCTGCTGTTTATAACCTTGGGCACTTGACCTCGCTTTGCCTGTCACTCAGAACTCACCCGAAGACCTCAGGGCCCTCTCATGCCATCTCTGCTTCCTGGACTCTGGCTCTGGGTGACATGTTCTCTGGGCTTCTGATTTAGATTTGACATCTCTCCCACTCCTGCCTTTCCTTCCACAAGTTGGTCAACTCAGCCTTTTAGATAGTCCAGGCCCTTTCTGGAACTTTCTGGTAGTAAGGCTCTCATATACCTACTCTTCTTCGAACCTTAAGCAGCACTGCTCTGCTTTTAATTCTGATTGAATTCTTTGTGCTCCAGTGAAACGCACTTTATTTACCTGTGCAGAAGATACATTCTCCACTTTCACCCAAGTTATAGAGTATATATGCAGCATATCATTTGATTATATTTTACATAATGTATAATATCTCACACATGATACATGCAATGGATAACATTATATGTATAAGTTTTCCTCTAAGTCTAAAATAACGGTTTTAGGGATACTTGGAAAGCTGAAAAAGAG
>PVJI01023697.1:0-23131 GCA_004026765.1 Micronycteris hirsuta
TACAAATAGGTAGTTACAGAAAAGTCATGGGGATGTAAAGTCCAGTAAAGGGAATGGAGTAGCAAAGAACCTATGCACGTGACCCGTGGACATGAACAATGTTGTGTGGGTTGCTGGAGTGACTAGGGGTGCTTGATGGAGGAGGACAGAGGGGGAAAATCTGGGACAACTGTAATAGCATAATCAATAAAATAGAATTTAAGAAAAAAGAAAAGAAACTCTATACCTGTAGCTGTCACTCCTATCACCTCTTTACTCTTAGTCCTAAGCTACCACTAATTTACTTTCTGAGTCCAGAGACTTGCTTATTTTTACCATGCCAAAAAATATGTTGTATTTTCTGACTGGCTTCTTCCATTTAGCATAATGTTTTCAAGGTTCACCCATGTTGTAGTATGTACGGATACTTTATTCTTATTGCCACACCATATTCCATTGCATGGATATACTACATTTGGTTAATTTATTCATTATTTGATGTACTTTTGCCTTGCTTCCACCTTTGGTATCCTGAATAATGCTGTTATGAACATTTGAGTACAAGGTTTTCATGGCCAGATGTTATTATATGTTTTGGGTGTATTCCTAGGAATGGGAGCACTGGGTCATACAACAACTCTAATTTAACAGTTTGCAGAAATGACAGACATTTTCCAGAGCACCTGCAAAATTTGACATTGTCACTGAGAGTGTATGAGTGTTCTAAATTTCCACACCCTCACTGTTAGGGTGGTAGGTGATGCGGACTGTGAAAGAATTCACAAAGAGAAGAAAGTGCATAGAATAAAAATTTTATGTTTACTTTACAAGGGAGGTAAAGAGCTAGTTGTGGAGATGCGCACCAGCACCAGCACTGAGGGGTTAGGGCTTTGAGTTTTTAATCAGGCAATGGGGTGGTTGTAGAGCAGGATGTTTCAGTTAGATTGCAACTTGATTTGATGTTATCTTTGGGTGCAGGGTTTGGTGGTCATTGTCATCTGGTATGTCCTGTTTCCCAAGTTCTAGGAGCTTCTGGACCTTCAGGGAGCTTCCAGTAATTTTCTAGTCTTGAGGATAAAGGCTCATAAAGCAATTAGGGTCAGTCATGCTTTATGGCAGGATCCAGCTAGCTCTGGGAGAGGGCCTGAGAAAGTGGCTTTTGTCCTACTACTCACTAATAATTATTATTTATCTTTTTGATTATAGACATCCTAGTAAGTGTGAAGTAGTATCTCATTGTGGTCTTGATTTGATTTTCCTAATGGCTAATGTTGAGCACCTTTTCATGTGTTTTTGTGTCTCCTTTGGAAAAATGAATATATATAATTTTTGTCCATTTTATATTGGGTTAGATGATTTATTTATCTATTTTTATGCATTTTTTTCTTTTGAGCTTGTGCTTTGTTGTCATACCTAGGATTCCTCTGCTGAATCTGAGATCATGAAGATTTATCCTCATGGTTTCTCATAAGAGTTTTATAATTTTAGCTGTTGCATTTAGTTCTTTGATCCATTTGGAGTTCATTTTTGTATGTGGTTTGAGCTCAGAGTCCAACTTTATTCTTCTGCATGTGTGTATCCAGTTGTTCCAGTACCATTTGTTGAAAGATTTTTTTTTAAATTGTCACCTGAGGATATGTTTATTGACTCTAGAAAAAGAGAGGAGGGGATGGGGAGAGAGATGTGAGTGAGAAACATTGGTTCAGTTGCTTCCCACACGTCCCCTGACTGGGGATCAAACCCGCAACCTTTTGGTGTACGGTATGGTGCTCCAATCAACCGAGCCACCTGGCCAGGGCTAAAAAGATTATTTTTCCCCCTATTTAATGATACTGAGATCTTTGTTTAAAATCAGTTGACTATGACACATGGGTTTATTTGTGGACTCTCGATTCTATTCCATTGTCTTAGATGTCTGTTTTTATGTAGGAATCACACTATATTAATTGTTGTTGCTCTGTAGTAAGTTTTAATATTCAGATGTGTGTGTCTTCCGACTTTCTTTTTCTTTTACAAGATTGGTTTGGCTATTCTGTGTCAAGATTTCTTTTAAGTACAGTTTTTTCATTTCCTGTATACATAAAATGCAACTTTTTTTCTTTTTCTTTTTAGTGAAGGGGTTCAGAACAGGCCTCTCCAAGATGTGCTACTTTGGAATGTGAATTATTTTGCATTGAACACAACGAGACCCTAAGGGCTCATGAGAATTTTTACCTCCCCCTTAAAGCATTTAAATCTGGAGCCTAGCCCATAACAAGAATTATCAACAGAAATAACACTTATGACTTATAGGGCAGGACAAACTTTTAATTACTTAACGTTTATTCTTCTTATTGTCCTTATCGAATGACCTGCCTTCCCCCTGAAGCCCCAAGGTACCTTACAGCATCAGTTGCTCAGAATGCCATACATACCTTATTTTAACTTTCTGTTTCCGAACCTCTCACGTACATAAGCTCTCTGTCTCTTTTATATGGGTTCCTGAAATACATGAGATTCTTTGATACTTTTTTGCCCTTGAAGGCATACCCTCTATCAGAAATGCTATCTCTCTAGGTCCTGAATAGATGCTTCTTCAAATAGGACACACAGATGGTCAATAAACATATAAAAACATGCTTAATGTCCCTAATCATAAAAAAAGTAAATAAAAACTACAATGAGATGTCACCTCACACTTGTCAGAATGGCTATTGTCAATAAATCAATAAATAACAAATGGTGAGGATGTTTCAAAAAGGGAATCTTAGTGCACTGTTGGTGGGAATGCAGACTGGTGCAGCCACTGTGGAAAATAGTATGGAGTTTCCTCAAAAATTAAAAATGAAACTGCCTTATGACTCAGTGATTCTATTTTTGCAAATCTTACCATTTGCGACAGCATGGATAGCCCTGAAGGGTATTCTGCTAAGCGAAATAAGTGACTCAGAGAGAAAAAAATCATATAATTTCATTTATATGTGGAATCTAAAGAACAATATCAATGAGCAAACAAAACAGAAACAGACTCGTAGATACAGAGAACAGACTGATGGTTGTGGGGTGGGGGTGGGGTTGGAGGACTGGGTGAAAAAGGTGAATTTAAAAAGTACAAATTGGTAGTTGCAAGCCCTGACCAGCATGGCTCCATTGGTTGAGTATTGTTCTGCAAAGCAAAAGGTCATTGGTTCAATTCCTGGTCAAGGACACATGCCTGGTTTGCAGGACCGGTTGGGGCGTGTGCCAGAGTCAGCCAATCCATTGATGTTTCTGTATCACATCACTGTTTCTCTCCCTCCCTTCCTCTCTCTCTAAAGCAATGAAAAATTCTCCTCAGTGAGGATAAAACAAAAAAAGAAAATTTTTTAAAAGAGGGGAAAAAAAAATGCGCTCTTCCCACTCCAGGACAAGTAAAGCATGAATACATGTCTACTGTGCCAATGGCTGTCAAAGCATACACCGGTTGCCTTGTAATTGTCCACTGCCCCATTTTTCTCAGTCTTCTGAGTTCCTTAAGGCCAGGAACAATACCTTTATTGCTGGAACCTATTGGGATCTTTCATGGAATGAATAAATAAACAAACAAACAAACAGTTGTTCATTGGCAGGGAGAGTAATGCAGAGGGGTTGAGAGAAATAGATTTGCTCCTTCCCTGCACCTCAAGAGTTGTTGAGGTCTGCAAAGGTGCTTTTATGTCTTGCATAGTCCTGGTGCATAGATAAGCTTTATTTGATTGTTTGGCCCAGCCTAAGATCCCCTGAACTCTGGTATGCTACGCAAATTATTTACCCAGGGATGGTGCATGCATTTCCTTTTCACCCATTATTTTCTGCTGAAAGCCTGAGTATTTAGAAGTCATCTTGCTGGAGAAAGCAGGTAAAGAAATGTGTGGGAAGGAAGCAAGCCTGACTTGAGGAACAATGTATTCTGGGTTAAGCCTCTAAATTTCATGATGATCTTAGTAAAGTGAGTTCAGGATATTTTCCCCCCACTGTTTTGATCCCATGTTTAAGAATAAAAAACATTTACACCGATCTAAACTAACACAAAAGTGTACTGATGTATAAAGAAAGTGCTTCTCAGAGAAAAACTCATTAAAAATTGATAATTTTATTGACTTTCTGTTCACTAAAGTTAACGCTTCCATTCCCACCCTTCAGCCCCCTTCCATCTTTAGTGATACTGTAGTGACCAATGTCCCAGTGATGACACACATATTTCATACCAAAATTAATTTTTGTTTCTGTATTATGAGATGTCTTCCATGGCCTCACTCTCTTCAAGGCTCAATGTTCCTCCGTTAAGTTTACAAGACCCAAATTTTATCAGTTTTTTTTTTCATAATTTTCAAGTCAATTACAAATATATTGTCAGTAATATATATTACAAATATATTAGCCATGTAAGTTGTCTTGTTTTCTATCAAATTTAATTTTCTTGAGTTAACTTGGAGTTTTCAATGTTACCAATACAACCTGATTTTCTAATAGGTCTTTTAACTAAGAGTCCTGCATGCAGTAAGTGCCATCCCAGTGTTACTATGTTGGTTTTGTCTCTTAGCAACCTTTGTATGGATTGGATAAAAGACAGATAGTTTGTGTTTATATCTGGAAGCAAAAAGCAAAGATCATTAATGGACAAACGTGAATCTGGGCTCTTGGCTGGTTCAACAGAACAGAATCAAAACATGATGTGTGTCAAGCTTGTTGGCTTTTGAGGATTAGAAAACTTGTTTGTAAATGTGACAGGCTTATGTTTCCTACATCGTCTTTTTACCTCCATTTTGTTTTTTTCATACATTTACTGAAATTTCTCTAACGTGGCTAGGTTTTCCCCAGCTCATCTAAGGGGATTTTCCATCTAATGATTTTTCATTCAAGCTCTACCTATTGAATTCCTTTAGGGTTGGATTTTATGTATAACAATAATCTTCTTCTTTCCTAAAGGCTTTTTCAAACTTCACATTGAGGTCCAGAAAAAGAATAAAGAGAAAATTAGATTTATTTTTGCAATTCATCCCAGACATTCCAAGTAAAAAACACTTAAAAACTATTTATTTATTTATTTTTTAGAGGAAAAGGAAGGGAGAGAGAAACATCAATGTGAGAGAAACATGGATTGGTTGTTTTTCTTGCAGACCCTGATCAGGGAGGAACCGCAAACCTGGCAGGGAACCTGACTGATGACCTTTTGCTTTGCAAAAGGCCCAACCTAGCCACATCGGTCAGGGCTAAAAAATTTTTTTAAACTACTTATTTCTATTTTTCCTTCTCAAAAAACATTATAAAATAGATTGTAAAACAAAGTTTTGAGGGATTGGTGAGCCAAGGCAGGGACTGGAATTCTAATTCCAGTAAAATTAGGACAATCTAAATCTCCTTTGTGGAAGAGCTTTTGGAATTGGGAGTGCTAGTAATACCAGAAGACTGGAGAGAGTACAGAAAAGGTCTTCACCACATGCCTGCAAGCTATTTTTCTACTCTGCACAAATCTTAAAATGTGGCCTGTGGTTGGTGTGAGGCTTAAATCAGCAATAAAGGTTTTAGAAGAGCACCCAGGTGCTGGCCGTCACTCTTTAGTGGGTACTGTAACGGTCACTGCAGATAGCAGACACAATTCCTGTCCGTAAGGGGCTCATTTTGGTCAGGGTGATGACTAGCAATACCTCACAGTGCTTATTAAGGGCTGAGAGACATGGGTCAGCCCAAGCTGCTGTAGGAAGCACGTAAACTGGACCCAGATTCTTAAAAATTATTGAGAGACATTGAAGAGCTTTTGTTTATATGGGTTAGTTATATTTGTTGATATTTACCCTCTTGGGAATTAAACCTAAGGGGAAAAAACCACTTAAAAATAACAAAACTCACTGTCATCACACATAATATATTTATTATGAAAAATACATTTTCCCAAAATTTAATAGAGTGGTACTGTTTTAAATTTTTGCAAATTTCTTCAATGTGTGGCTTACAAGATGGTTGAGCTCTCATCCTTGCTTCTGCATTTAATCAGTTTCTACATACTGTTTTGGTTTAAGCAGATGAAGAAAAGTTGGCCTTATATACATATGTAATTGCAAAAGAATAGAAGATGCTCTGAAAGGTCTTGGGGTCCTCTCAGGGGACCCTCTGGCCACACTTTTTGAGAATTGCTAACTTGGACCTGGAATGTTTCTTGGAGTAGGTAATTTGACTCCTGAAGTAGATCAGCTATCGAGATGGTTAATAAGAGGACTTTTCTGCAGAGCCAGCAGATTCTGAGGCAAGGGGCTTAACTACTCCAACCTCCTCCACCATTCTTCAACACATAGGCAAGTGATTAAAAAGTACCTGGGGGAGCGGATTTGCCCATCAATATTACATTAACTATGAAATCTTAGTGCTTAACACGACCGAGAAAAAAAAACCACCTATTTGCCTCTCGCCTACGGTCCGCCCGCGAGGTGAAAGCTAGAATCCCGCGGGCGGTGGCCGGTCCTCTAGAAGCCTCAGAATGGCGTGGAAGCGCGGGGGAGCGCCACCGCCCCCGGTTCCGCGGAGGCGCGGCGCGGCAGGGCTCACAGCGCGCAGGCGCGGCGGCGGCCCGGAACGGTAAACAGTGGGGTCACGTGACGCAGGCTCCGCTTTTACCCCCGCGCCGCCGCCGCACGCCGATGGCTGTGGGGTCTCTCACCGCCGCACGGTCCCCACGAGGCGGACGGTCCTCGGGCTTTGGGCGGCGGCGGCTGCAGCGAGGGCAAGGAGGGAGGCACAAAAGCCAGGAAGGAGTCGTCAGCAGCAGCCGCCCGACCCCGTGAGGAAAAAAGGCTGTGGCAGCGACGCCGACGTCCTGCGCGTACCCCCTCTCCGCGGCACCCACCGGGCCCCCTCCTCCTCCTCCTCCAGTTCGGCGGCGGCGGCGGCGGCGGCGGCAGCGGCAGCGGCCATCATCTTCCTCTTGCTGCCAGTGGTAGCGCTCGTCTGGCGGAGCTGGGTGAGTTGCGGCTCTGGCCGCGGCCAGAGAGACGGGCAATCCTCCCCTCCCCCATCCCTTTCCACACGCGCGACGCCTCGGCTCCTCTCCCCGCCCCTCCCGCGGCGGACACTCCGCGCCTTTCTCCCGCGCGGCGGGGAAATCTTCTTTCTGGCCTCTTGCGCAACGTCCTCGGCCTACCCGGGCCGCGCCTTTGCCGCCCGGGGCCGTTTGGACCGCGGGCTGGGGAGGGAGCCGCGGCGGCGAGGTCGCCAGGCGGAGGAGGGTCGGGACCGTGGTATTTTCCCCGCTCCTGCTCCCGGGCCCTCGGGGGTGAGTGTGCCCCACCGCCGCCGCGCGGGCGCGCAGGCCCGGAGTCGCAGCGGGTGCTATTGGGAAGGCCCGGCCTGCAGGCCCCCGACCCGGCTCTTAGGCCCTCTTTTCTCCAAGAGAGTCCCGGCATCGATCTTTGGGCCCTGGGTCCAGGCAGCCGGGACTGGCCTTCGTTGTGAGGCTGAGTCGGGTTCCCGCTTGTGGAGATGGGGAGTTGGCGCTCCATCCATCTTCCTGCCGCGCGCTTTTGTGCCCAGGACCCAAACTGTCGACGCCTTTTGCTTAGGTTGAAAGGAGAAGCCTAGAACCTGGCTTGCCGACAATACGTGTAATTTACTAAACCACTCGTTGATGCGTGCGTGTTTAATAGTGCTAAATAACTTATCACCTGACACGGGGGGGGCGGGGCGGGGACGAGGCAGATAGGGAGGGAATGCTGGAACCGCGCACGGTCCGGTCCCCCACTTTCCTCCTGCAGTGTTTTGCCTGGTCCGATGATCTTTTCCTATCTTCGGATAGGAAATGCCATTTCCTAGACTTATGCTTCGAGGTAATTGGAGTGTGATTTTGGGTGCGATTCAAGAATCATTGGCAGAATATGATCATGGATAGTGATTAATGTAAGTGGCAACAACGCTTTAATTTCTACCTAGCCCTAATTAATCTTCATTACGTGTAGAAATGCTTAATTCACAATTAAACACAGGTAATTGAGCGTTCCCCAGATAACATTACCATCTCATTTTAAGCTAAAAAAATACACCGTAAACTATTTAGGGAATACTTAAATAGCACATTGTTCCATTTGGTTACTATTTGGGGGTTGAACTTGTCTTCCTTTTTTCCCAAACTGGTTGTTTGAGATCTTCCAGAATCACACCTCTGTTACTCATTCATTTCCTATCATTTTTTGATTCTTGAATGAAGTGTTTGGGATTGTGAAAATGTTTGTGCATGTGTGTTTGCGGTATGAAAGATACCTGAGTCAAGGAACCAGGAAATCTTTGTAGCGTTCTTTTATTTTTGAATTTGTATCTTCATTAAAGAGTAAAAAAGGTGTTGTGTAAATATTGTTACTTGGAATAGTAATTTTTAACATTTACTACTACCACTTAGACCTTAATTTTTCTTCCCAATTCTTCTGGTTACTGGCCGTATGTTAATTTCCCTTCATCATCGTTGTCATCACTATTACTGTTTTTAACTGCATATTCCATTTCTCCATGATAGTAACAATTTATGGGGACACTTTTTAGGAGCTGTTATTCCTTAGCTCCTTACATAGGTAAGAACAGTAAAGTCTATTCCTTAGTAGCACAAAGTGGACCACTTATTAAGTATGCAGAATTACAACCTTAGATATTGAGCTTCATTTCATAGCTACACTGGTGGTTTGTCAAAAGATAAAAAATGAATTAGTGATTGGGCCAGTTTTCCCATTCTTTGCATGCTTTATAGGTCATTTGTTGAAGAGCATGAAAATGTAATTTTTTATATTGCTTTTCCATCCATTGGGAGCATAGTGAACTTCCTTATTTATCACACTGAATTAATTATGCATTCCATGCTGTTTGGATAGACCTCAGTTAACTTTAGCTAATCCAGTGATACACTCCTGTGTTGCTTATTCAGATACCTCAATCTGTAAATGTAGATGAAAAATAGCTTTAGTTATTTTTTATAACTATTTCTGAAGAGAAATAGTTAAGTAAAAACTTCAAAATATAAATTTCAGGGTAGAAAAATTGAAAGGAAATTGTCTATATTATTTAAAACCATATTATTAAATTTTAAATTGTACTTAACATTGGAATAAGGAAAGGTTAATAATCTTTGCTTATAATAGCTTATTAATAAAACAATTATTGATTAAAGTTGGACGGCAGCAAATGACAGTTTAGATTAATGCAAAATTACCTATGAGTTTAGGCTTTACACAGTATGGATTATTCTTGGAAAAACTGGTGAGTGTAAATTATGTATACAGTTCTGTTTGGGGGTACTAGCATAGGTAAAGGTTATCTTCCTTGACACGGTAATATGGCGTTTGCCTTTTGGTACATTTTGCTTTCTCAAGTGCACTCACTGTTTTGTCTTCAGGAAGATTTCTTGTGAAATTATTTTTATGTAATTTTTGTATGAAGATCTTTTCTATTTTGGAGGGATAATGAGTTTTATTGATTAGCGTCTCAAATTTGTGGATTACCCACAACTACCTCACCACACAGTGTCCTGGAGTTCAGGATTTTGGAGTGTTGTTTTCTAAATACTTTCATTGATCCACATTTCAAGTATTCTGGCAATTGGCTGCTGCATTTCTTTTCTTGGGCTTTATTTATTTCTCTATTATTTCTTCTTGGAGCCCCTGCCCCCCCCCCCATCCTGGATAATCTTTTCAAAGCATAGACGTTTTATTTTTTTAAATACAAAATTGATTTGTCATATTGTTACACATTTATGAAACTGTTGTGTTGAAAACAGTAAAAAAATACTATTTTTTAAATTTTTGCCCTTTGACTACACAGGGAAATATACTGGGAATATTGATTTGATTCACAATATTTGAGACCCAGGCGCTCTTTGTACTCAAGGAACATAGTCTAGATTGAGAGACAAGATTTAAACAAATGAGGTGTTAAGTTGTATTAAGAGCTAAAAGCTGTTGTATGAGGAATTGCCAAATGTATAGACTGGACAATTCCATGCATTGTGTATTTAACTTAGATCATCTTTTAATGGTCAGGGGATTTAAATTTTAATGTTATTTGTATAATAAAGAGGGGATAAAGAGAAATAGTTAAGTAAAAACTTCAAAATATTACACAGAAATTTAAATCTCTTAGCACAGTCTAACTTTATTAGACAATTTTGCATAGCATAATAGATTGTTCAGAAAGGCTAAACTTTAGAGTATTAATTCATTCATGATTTGTGTGAGCTGGCCACATGGAAACATTCTAAAATTGTAGACTGAAATTAAATTGCAAAGTTAGTAGTTGATAATTTGTAAAATATTTATACTAATTGAGGCTAGCCATTTTATTTTTTTATGTGTCGGGAGGGGCTAAATACATACTTCTAATTTATTTTGGAAGAAGGATGCATCACTTTGTTTCCAGTATTTTTAAATATTTCATTAATGATGTATTAACAACATAAAATTAGTATGTTATGCAAATAGAGTGCATAAAATAACAGTAGTTTAAAAGTGTAGACTTGGGAATCATACTGCCTGGTTTCTGATTTAGATATACTGGGTATGTGACCTTAGGCAAATTATGTAATGGTTGGATCTCAGTTTGTTCATCTATAAAATAGAAATAATAATTTTACTTACCTCACAGGGTTGTTGTGAGGAACTAAAGAGATAATGCCTAGGGCCTGGCACATAGTACATGCTACATACATCTTAGTTTGAACTATTATTACCTAGGCCATAGTTTAGTGATGTGCTACTTCCACTGTTTTCATGGTTAATCCAAACTGCTAATGCTTCCCATAATGTCAATAGGATATGGCTGTAAACTTTGAAGTTAACTCTTTTAGTACTGTTGGTTAGTGTAATTCTGCTGTGGGGAATTTCAACTTGTACTTGATAGTTCTATTTTTAGGTTCTTAGGTCTGATTTGGTATTAGTAAGAGACACCTGTATGACCTTGTAGAATTGTGTTATAGCACATGGCTTAATTATTTTGTGATTTTCCTTGCCTCTACATTGGAAGGATAGCCTATAATTCCTATCATATCATTAAAAAACTGACCTTTGTGTCAGAGTAGATTTGAGTCCCAGCTCTGTCACTTGTTTACGCTGTAATATTGGGTGTAACTTTGCTAAGCTTTAGCTGCTCTTATAAATTGAGAGTGTAATAGTACTCACCTAACTGTGTGGTTAGGAAGATTAAAAGTTTAGCACAGTGCCCAGCGCATAATAAACATTCAATGAATTGAACTTTATAGAGAGATAATTTAGGGCAATATTAAAGACATTGATTCTTGAATGAAATTCTGGGTTCAGATTTCATCTCCACCACGTAACTGTATCAAAACAATCTCTCTGATCCCAGTTGTTTTTTTTTTTTTTTTGTACAATTGGGATTATAATATAGCATTGGTGTGGGGATTACACTAATAAACATAGAGCAAAGTTTCTTAATCTAGGCACTTTTTTTGGCTGGTTAATTCTTTGTTGTGGGGCATTAGCATTGTAGTATACTTAATAGATGTCAGCATGTCCTCTCCAGTTGTGGTGACCAAAAATGTCTCCATATATGGCCAAATGTTCTCTGGAGGGGCACAATCACCTCTGATTAAAAATACTAATGTAAAGCATCTGGAACAGCTCTTGTCATGTAGTTAAAACACATTACATTTTATGTTGTTATCATTAGTAGGATAGTAGGAGTGGTGCTTTTGTTTTTATTTGTCTTCTGCTGCTGCTGCTACTGCTGCCTGTTAGAAATTTTTTCATTATAAGCATGCCTAATGAATTGATGGCTTAACCTAAACTGGTATAGGGGCTGGAAGGCACCAAGGCCTTTGCATTTCAGTCTTTGCCTGGGTTACTGTTCCTGTTAAGCCTGGATCACTTTATTTCAGGTTTTGGCTCACATGTTTCCCTATTAGCAGGTACTTCATTAACCATTGTATACAGAATGCCCTCCTTATCACCCCCATCACTATTAATCTCTTTAGTTTTTTCCCCTAGATTTTATAATCCTGATATATATTTGTCCACCCCCATACTCACACAACTATAGAATACATGAGACAGCTTCCTAAAGGAAAAACCTGTTAGGGCTTTTGATTGCTTTAGTGATTTAACTTTAGGTTTATATGTACTATTTTTTTTTTAAAGGAGATAAGGTATATAGCTTTACTTTGAATATGTTTCTGAAAAGTTGAGCTACTCAGTTTTAATTTACTCTTAAAGGGGATCTTTGTAGAAGTTTTTTTGTTGGTGCTTTTTAAATCTTTTTACATTCTATTCATACATTAAAACACTTAGAAAACATTGTATGCTGGTTTCATGAGTGTAAACTAAATTTGACTCAAGTATAATTCTCTGAGAGTTCAGATGAAACAACTGCTTTAAAGTGGGAACTATCTCTGGACTCAGATTAAGTTTTATTCAGATGTTAGTACTGATACTTAAGTTTTTCTAAATGGTCCATTAAGATCAAACTTGGCCATTCATAATTAGCACATGCTGTTCCCTTTGCCTGAGTGTCTTCTGGACCTTTAGGAGCCAGCTCACACATCACCGGCTTTGTTTTTCCTGGTCTCATGATTTTCACCTTCCTCTGTGATACTATCTGCTGCCCCACACAACACTTTCATATTTTGTTGTGATGTTTTTGTGTTTTATTTGTTTTTGTGTCTATCCTCTGTTTTGGATTGTCAGTTCCTTGAGTTCGGTTTGGTGCCTGTGATGCATAATAAATACTTGAATGAATAATTTTGAATTAAGCAGATTATCTAATTTTCTGACTTAGATGGATATATTTTACTATGTGTAAACATGAGGTGTGACTGTGAACCTAGAAGTAATTTTGGATTTTAGCATATATGTACTGATTTGATTGGATGCATACACATATTGTTAGTCACTTAAAATACACCATAGATAGTCCTGGCTGGGTAGCTCAGTTGGTTAAGAGTGTTGTCCTGATACATCAAGATTGCAGGCTCGATCCCCAGTCAGGGCACATTCAAGAATCAACCAATGAATACATTAATAAGTGGAACAACAAATTGATTTTTCTTTCCCTCATTTCCTCTCTCTCTAAAATCAATAAAAAATACACCCTGGATAGACTTGTTATGTTTTGTTTTATTTTTTATTTTTTAAAGATTTTATTTATTTTTAGACAGAAGGGGATGGAGGAGGAGAGAGATGGGGAGAAACATCAATGTGTGGTTGCCTCTCACGTGGCCCCCCTGGGGACCTAGACTGTAACCCCAGCATGTGCCCTGACTGGGAATTGAACCAGCGACCCTTTGGTTTGCAGCCCGCACTCAATCCACTGAGCTACACCCGCTAGGGCTAGACTTGTTATGTTTTAATTATTAAATTTATAACCTCAGCCCTGGCTGATATGGCTCAGTGGATTGAGTGCTGGCCTGCGAACCCAAAGGGTTGCTGGTTCGGTTCCTAGTCAGGGCACATGTCTAGGTTGCAGGCCAGGTCCCCAGTAGGCAGCGTGCAAGAGGCAGCCACACATTGATATTTCTGTCCCTCTATTTCTCCCTCCCTTCCCCTCTTTAAAAATAAATAATATCTTTAAATTTCTTTTTAAAAAGAGAAACTTAATTTTATTGTATGTATTTCTCAATGTTTGACTCTGGAAGCCTTTTTTCTGATATGCTTATGTAAATCCAGGAAAGCACACTTTTTAAGTCATACTGGTCTTGGCAAAAAAATACTGGAAAGTTTGATTCACCCAACTTATTTACAGTATGCTTTACTATTTTTCTTAATTGATCTTTAAAGACTAAATACTGTCTATTGTTGAGATTTGAAAATATGCCATAAGCTCTGAAGTTACTTTTAGTAAAAGAGTTTTGGGATTGTTCACTAATAGCAGTATTAATGAAAAAAAAAATTGCTCATTTAGATCGCTGTTTTGAATGGGCTGGTGTTCCTTACAGTTTTGTGATTCCAAGCAGTATGTTATTTCTGAATGTTCTGAATGTCCCTACCACTTGAAAGCACACACACACCATAGTTGGGGCAACATAAAGGCTAACCTCAGGTGTTTGTAGAATTTTCAGAAACACAGTGTTACAGTAATGAGTGCGTTTTCAGGCGTTGAGCATACCATTTTTAGAGGAGTGTTACCCTTTTTTTCCCCCCCTAGAGTTGGAATTGTCTCTTTTTTTTCCTTTTTGATTCTTCTAAGGAAAAAAGATTCCCAATTGGGTGCAGATCTGAAAAGGAGGTAGTTTCGGCCTGTTGTATACTTAGGATTCAAGCACATTCAGCTATACAAATTTATTGGTCGTCGTATTGATGTAATTTGTAGAGATTCAGTAAACTTTATGTAGTTATTTTTAATTACCAAAAATTTGTTTTACTAAAATTTTCTTGGAACCTGAAAACAGCGGGAGTGTTGGTGATGTATACAGTTTTTAGGGAATTAAAACTTTTCCTGACTTTTCATCAGCATTGTAAGCTGTAATTTTCTCTTACTGTTATACTTTGAAAATGCATGTAAAATAAACAGTGAGTCATCAAACAGTTAACATTTTATTATTTCAGTGCCTTATTATGTCTCTCTCTATATAGTAGAATTTGAGAAGAAATACATCCTATTTAGGAGACGATTAATTTTTGTAGGAGTGAGGTAATTTTCTTTCCTTTTTAAAAAATTTAAAATTCAGTTACAATAAACTGCATCCATCTAAAATGAACAGATTGATGAGTATTGGTGGATATATGTATGCACTTACGAAACTACTACCACAATGAAGATTTAGGATAGTTTCATTATAAATTTCAAAGTATTTTCCTGTTCCTTTCCAGTCCATCCCTCTCTTACTCAAGGCCTCAGGCAACCACTGATTTGATGGAAAATTATGAAAACTTGTTTTTAAAGAAGAGCCTTTAATGAGTCAAATCTAGTTAATTTCTAGCTTTTTAGCTCAGTGTGTAAGGGTTGTGGTCATGGGCTGTGGAGCCTAGAAACCTGTGTTTGAATCTTGGCTCTGTTTTTTGACTTTGGGGAAGATATTTAAATTACTTAAATTTTGTTCTTAAAACAATAGTTTACTAGTCTGATTGGGACTGAATTAGGTAAATATAGATAAAATGTTTAACAGCATATAATATATACCCAGTAAGTTGTAGAGTATCTTTGAACTTCCTCTTACCTCATTCTGTAGGGAAAACAACTCAAGGACACTTTGAGGAAATTTTGGTACATTTGTGGTTAACCAAAAAAAAAAACCACCTTGGAATTTTGCTTAATTATCAGAATTTTCTAGCTAACTGAATATTACTACATTTTTTTGTTGACTCCCCTGCTGCCCCCCACCCCCAGATACATCCCTTCAGTTTTTTCAATATTGAAAATAATTCAACTTCTTATAATTGAGGCTCCTCTAAAGTACAAGATGACTTTGGCTGAGTGATACCTTGTATGTATTCAGGTGCATTTCAAATATGAGACTAACTTGAAATCTGTATGGGCCCCATATAACTCACTAAAATAAATTTAAGTCTTTGATATGTTGTTGTCTTGTCATTTATTTTATTTTATCCCAAAAGGGTTCCCCCCCAATGTGTGTATGTGCACAACTGTGCCTGCGCGTGTGGAGTTGAGTTTGATTTACTGAGTTTAGTTAATACTTTCTTTCCACTTTTTTCCCTCTACTACCCCCACAAAAAACTTTGTCTCTCTATATTACCTTTCTTTAAATGCTTTGTAAATATAACAAGGCTATTTTGCAGTTTTAATATGTACGGGACTGTAAATTATTTGATTTTGGTTCTTTTATGTGGACTTACTGTAAAACCAATGTCTGATTCTTAATTTATGGGAAGATTACGGTTAAAAACATGATTTTTATGGTTTAAGCCTTGTAGTTCTTTCAATTGTGTCAAATTAATGGAGTATATACGTAGTATTTTTTTCCCCCTGAAAAATAATGAGTAAACATTTAATAGGATTTCTGGTAAAATGATATTCTACATGCATGATGAAGAAACATTTAGTAACAGTACGTTCTACATGTCCAAATGTATATTGGAAAACAGTGAGGACTCTTTTTTTTAACAATTCAGAAATACCTAAGTGTGTTCTTAGACTCAAAACTATTAAAATAATTTGGTTTTAGGTGATTATCAATTAGTAGCTTTATTTCTTATGGTATTTTTTTTGTCTTTCTATAGGGTTGAAAGACACACAGAAGTCTTCATGGATATAGTTGATACATTTAATCATTTAATTCCTACTGAACACTTAGATGATGCCCTATTTCTAGGATCCAACCTGGAGAATGAAGTCTGTGAGGATTTTAGTACAAGTCAAAATGTCTTAGAGGACTCGCTGAAGAACATGCTCAGCGATAAGGATCCTATGCTAGGATCTGCAAGTAACCAGTTCTGTTTGCCTGTTTTGGATAGCAATGATCCCAATTTCCAGATGCCTTGTTCAACAGGTAATTCTTACTTTTTTTTTTTTTTTTTTTTTTAGTCTGCAATTTAAAATAAAAAGACTTTTTAGCAGCATTTTTTTCTTTTTTTCTTTTTGATGAGGGTAGTGAATTTAGGGTTCTTTCCTTTGAATTTAGATATTGTAGGCATCAAAATTAGAATTTAAACTGAATTTCCTTCCAGGGAGTGTGAAGTTATTTTCGAAGATAGTGTTACGGAAATCAATAGGACAACCATATAATTTATCATCCTAAGTGGGACACTTTGAGAAATACAAGGGGTGCTGTGAAAATTACATCATGACAACAGTTGTAATTGGGACTTGGCCTAGCAAATAGGGATTGCTTAGCAAATTAGGACATCACTCTAGGCCTCTGGAGTCAAGGGGAACAGCTGAATTGACCATTCTTGTTGGCCCTTCAAGTCTTATATATTATGTGCTCCTATTTCAGATCTTTGTATTTTTATAGGTACCTCAAAACCAGAGAAAAAACTCTAGACTTGTGCTAGCCAACATAGTAATTGCTAGCCACATATAACTGAAATTATTTGAAATGAGTCTGCTCCTAATTGAGATGTGCTGTTAAATGTACATTAGGTTTTAAAGAGATTGAAAAGAAGAATGTAAAATATTTCATCAGAAATTTTGGTAATGTTGATTGCATGTTGAAGTGATATTTTGGATATTTTTTGTTAAATAAGATAATAAAATTAATTTTACCTCTTTTTATCTTTGTTTTTGTAGTGGCTACTTGAAAATTTAAAATTATTCAGCACATATGTGGCTTGTATTATATTTTTATTGGCTAGCACTGCTCTAGGATCTGTATGTAGTTGAAGTCAATGAAGGATTGAGGAAAGTAACTTTCTGCAGGGCTAAACTAATTCTTAGAAATTATTTCAGAGATAATATGTTGAAAATATGTAGATTTTCTTTTATAATGCAAAGAAAATATTACAACAAACTAGTGCAGTTAACCTATCCTGTAAGCTAGAATTAGATAAAGGAAAATCAGCTTCACATGGAGAAATGAGCTTTCCTTCACTGTTCCCTAGAGTAGTTCACAGATTTAGGTTGTGTTGGTCCGTTTTTCAGTGACTCTGGACTTCTGCATTTCAGTCTTCAGTGTATTATTAAAATTTTCTTTTAATATTTTTTGCTTAATATTTTAATATAAAAATACTTAGTTTGGATTAGGTGGCCTGCTTTCATCCATACATTTGTCAGATAACTCTGCCTGAAAACCTCAACACTTTGGCTAAGTAGGAATCTTTTCATTCTAATGCCTTAATACCAAATCTTTTGAATTGCTTGCTAATGGTGTATCTCTGAATTATATATATTGTGTTTTGTTATTGCATAGGCTTACGTTGTTTTTGTTGTATTTTAAATGTTTTAAAGCTGTAAAATTTTTGTTTTATGTATGCGTTGTTGAAGTTTTTTACTTTGGTTCCTGTGTCAATATAGTGTATCTGATTATCTTTATTGTCAAGCACTTTTGACAGTGTTTTGTCATATGCACAAAATTTCACAGCCCAAATTCAGTAAAACATTTATTGAATACTTATGTGCTCGTTACTGAGAATATAGTTACCCTCAAGGATTTTATACTGGGCCTGGAATCAACAAATACATCATCCTGTTAGACTTCTTTACTTCTAAAATTCTAGCCCTTTAGTAGTAATACTGGTATTCCTATATTCATTTCCTCTTCTTTCATCCTTTTATTTTTTTAATTAAGTTTCATTGATATGATAAAAGGTTCTTAGTTTTGGTGACCATTTTCTTTTGCTAACAGAAGATTTTGAACATCTTTATGAGATATGTAAACCTTTTAGGAGGTATAATTAATACTTGTTTATGATTTTATTATCTTATAAACTTTAACTTTTATTTAAGAATTTAAGTAGAATTAATCATTTTTTTATCTTAAATTTGTTTGCTACAATGATTTGTCTTAGTTCTGAAGCAGAACTGCTTGTATTGATATATGTATAATACATGTTTTTAAGATATGTAAGGGCATATGTGCGGAGGAAACTTAACATAATAAAGCTCTTCTATCTAGGACTGTTTAGATTTCATTGTGCCATCAGGCAGGGGATTTGTCTTTATTGCTTCAAAGTTTCTATTGTCCATTGGGATAAAAGGCCAATATATTTTCTAATGATAGCAAAGTGCAGTTCATTAAATTTTTTTCTTTTAAGTTTTGTTTTGAAATAATTTTAGGTTTAAGAGAGTTGTAAAGAAATTTCATTATAAACTATTTACTGAAAAC
Source organism: Micronycteris hirsuta (assembly GCA_004026765.1). Classification (NCBI taxonomy): domain Eukaryota; kingdom Metazoa; phylum Chordata; class Mammalia; order Chiroptera; family Phyllostomidae; genus Micronycteris; species Micronycteris hirsuta. The sequence goes on from PVJI01023697.1 coordinate 18,677, forward strand.
AGTATGTGGGCAACTTTTAAACTTGCAGATAGAAACTAGTTCAATTTTTGCTATAAAATAAAGATGACATAGTTCTTACCCAGATACTTGTACCTGCTCTGTAGGTTTTTATTGATTGTCTTGACTGAAGCTTATCAGGGAAATGACCCTATCAGTATTCCTTAGGCCAATGAAAGCTACAGATTATGGTTATTTTGTAACATGGGTTTTGGTAGTGCTAAAATTAGCACACAAAACTAATGTGTCTTGTTCACTACTATGCTAAACCAGGTTGGTTTGCTGTTAAAGATCAGTGTTTTGGTTGGCATAGTTGAGTGACTTGCACTATACTTCAGTTGTCTCCAAAAATCATAGAAGGAACTTTAAAGTTAAAAATAGGAAAGAAAAATGGGAAATTATTTCTAGTACTTGTCAGATGCACAAAAGTTGAAATACCAATTTCATTTTGAGAGACAAACAGTTGATTTCTTACCCTCTTTTTGAATGCTTTCAACTCTGTAGAGTGTTTGACTGCAGTGTTTGCATATAGTTTTTAGATTTGCCCAGTAATAAAATTTTTTTAAACTCCAGCAAGTTATGAAAATTTTTATGTGTGGGAGAAATCTTTGCTTTTGATGATGGAATCAATTATTGGTGCTCTTCAAAAATCCTGTTGTTATCCTTAAAATGAAAATTATATTTTCCCAAGTATTAGATTCCAGATACCAAATATATTGCTTATATATACCACTTGCAGACTGTATTCAGTCATTGAAATGGTGCTTGAAAAACTGGCATTATAGTGTCATGAAGAAATGTTTATCTCTCATTTTACAAATGTGTTCCCTTTTTACGTAGACAGCTATGATATGTCATAAATGTAAAACAAGCTTTAATATTTGTGATTCTTTTCCTTTTATGGTGTATTGAAAAGAAATGTCCAGTGGCTATAATTTGATTCATTTCTCTAAGACCAGGAAGGAAAACACTGTATATACAAGGGTATTCAGAGCAGCCTTTCGTTCAAAAGCACGTGTAGGTACTACATCTCTCAGTAAAAACAAGATGTCCTTTTTAGGCTATATCATGGCATAAAAAATCATCACTCACTCAAAAAAAAAAAGCCCTCCTGTAGCATGGTGTTTGGAGATTAAACACATTAAAAAGTCATTGAATTCTTACTAGTATCCTGTATATTTGCTTAATATTGACTCATACCGTGTACTTGTGTTTTTCCAACTGTAAAGGAAAACTGCCAGCATGCTTATGTAATAGTTACTTTCCTATTGTGAATGACACTGATAATATATGACATCAGGTAGTGTTATTTACTGTATTTTGCTGTGTATAATGTGCTCCTGTGTGTAATGTGCACCCACATTTTAGGCCCAAACTTTCAGGAAAAAAAATCTTCTGTTTTAATTTTTTAATAATTTACTTATTTATATTTAGATACTTGTTTTTTTGTTTTATAAAGGAATTTTAGCATTTAGTTTTGAACATATGGTACAAGAAATATTATGTAACAAACAGTTACAGAACACAAGAACAGATACAAGACATTTCAGGTACTACCTATGTATAATGCACATCTTTATTTTTCCCTTGGAAATATGGGCAAGAAAGTGCACATTATACAGTGCACAAATACAGTGATAAGGATTTTAGCTTGTGCTGCTTCCTTCTGAGCAAAGTATTGTAATAACGTATTACGAGCTTCTCAGGAATAGTGTGATTTGGTTCCTTTATTGGCACATACATTTTTAATGTTTAATCGTAGTGCTATAGTTTGGGACTTCATCATTACAGGCAGACTTCATATCTGTGATGGAAAAATTATATAGTACTTGTTCTGGAGAAATGATTAGTGTCCTAGTATATCACCGAGATTTGTTTAAAAGGTACTTAAAAGTTTTTATGGCTTCATGCTTCTTTTGGACATTTCCAATTAGGCAGTACATTGAACTAACCACAGAGGACCTCTGGTCCAATAAAATCATGTTTTTCAGATACTAATTATTGTTCTTATTTGTACATTATTTGTGGGGTTAGCAAACTCTGTGCTCATTAATTACACATGTGGATCCAATGGCACATGTAAATTCATTCCATATTAGCATTGCAGTATTTTTTTCACTATTTTTGTTTGGTAATATTTATCATTTCTTTTTTAACTGCTGTGCTTCAGTGAACCTCTTGTGCCATTGTATTTTTGAGAATTGCATTTGAACAAGAAAATACAAATTTAATACATATAAAGTAGTCATGCAAATGGATGAAAATATATTGGTTAAGACAAAGTGTATACTCTTAATTGAATGCTAGAGAAGAGTAACTAATTAGCCCTTGAAAAACATGCGTAGCCTTTAAGAATAAAACTTCATTTCTGGAAGATTGATTATGAATATTAAATAATTATTGAGTTATACTTAAAGGGATTTATTTTTGTGAAAGTGGGATATGTTTAAAAGGGAGTAGACAGAGAAGAAAGGCTAACACCTTTAGAATTAGAGATGTAACATGCAGAGACAAGAAAATGCTAGAAAGTGGAAAGGGTAGACATAATAGCAGCCGGAGTTGCTTGAAAGCTTGTCACATTGACAGGAGATTTGAGTTTTTGGTCCATTGAAGTTAGATTCAATATGTAGCAGTGAGAAAGAGACAAAGTTTGGTTGCCTAGAAGGAACTTGGGGTCCCCTCAAAATAGAATAATAGGTTCCTTGGGAATATGGGACTTTCTTGTTTGCTGGGTTGTTTCATTGGGGATTTAGGTATCAGACATGCATACCTCATTTTATTGTCATTCACAGGTGTTGTGTGGCTTTTTTTTTTTTAAACTTAAGGCAAGACGCACTACCAAACAAATAGATTATAACTCGCTTTATTGCGATGCTTTTATTACAGTGGTCTGGAATTAAACCTTGCTGTATCTCTGAGGTGTGCCTGTAGTTGTTTCTACTGGATGACCTTTTATGGTCTGTTCCAACAAAAGTATCTCTGTTATTTTATTCTTTATTAAAAATTAGACTATGTTTAATCTTAAGTCCTATTTGCAGATTTGATGTATTCCATTGCTTCTTTGTTTGAAGTACAACTTGAAAGCACATGATGAAGTGAAATAAGCAGCTTTTATTGCTCTTAATTCAGTGTTTCTTGCCATATTACTTTTTATGCTTTCTCTCTGTTCAATTTAGACATTTTTAATAGATTATGTCAAACAGGTTATTATTCATTAATCATTGCTGCAAGTCATCCTTACTGCCAAAATAACAGCAGTGAACCGAGATAAAAAAAATAGGCGCTTTAACACAAACACTAAAATATTACTTCCTAAATTTAGGAAACCCCAAGGTAGAAAATGAAGACAGAGATTGAGATTGGTTTAAGAAATTGTGATTGTGGAGGCTGGCAAACCTAAAGTCTTCAAGATAGCCTGGTAGAATGTAAGACCCAGGGAAGATTTGATACTGCAACTTGAGTCTGAAGACAGCCTGGAGATACAATTCCCTCTGTCTTGGGGTACCTCAATTTTTTTCTCTTAAGGTCTTCAGTTGATTTGATGAGGCCCACTCACATTATGGAAGCTAATTTTTTTTTTTTTTGGATTATTTTATTGTTGTTCGCTTACAGTTGTCTGCATTTACCCCCACCTCCCTCCCTTGCTTCCACCCTTCCCCTTGGTTTTGTCCATGTGTCCTTGGTAGCAGTTCCTGAATACCCTTGTCCCCATTATCCCCTGCCCCTTTCCCTCTGGTTACTGCCAGGTTGTTCTAAATTTCAATGTCTCTGGTTATAATCTCTGGTTGTATTTTGCTTGCTTACCTCACAAGCGTCTTGGCTGTGGCTGATCTGAGTTCCCCAGTAGCTGATCTGGCCTTGGTGCCTTCTCTCATGAGTCCTTATATAAAACCCCTTAACATTTCATATAGTAAAGGCTGCATGATGATGTACTCCTTGAACTTGACCTTATCTAAGAAGCACTTTCTCTGCCCTTCCATTTCTAAATGACAGTTTTGCTGGATAGATTATTCTTGGTTGTAGGTCCTTGCTTTTCATGATTTGAAATATTTCTCTCCAGCCCCTTCTTGCTTGGAAGGTCTCCTTAGAGAAATCCGCTGACAGTCTTATGGGGATTCCTTTGTAGGTAACTGTCTCCTTTGCTCTTGCTGCTTGTAAGATTCTCTCCTTATTCTTGACCTTGGGTAATGTAATTATGATGTGCCTTGGTGTATTCCTCTTTGGGTCCTCTTTGGGGTTCTCTGAGCTTCTTGGACTTACAGGAAGCCTATTTCCTTTGCCAGATTTGGGAAGTTCTCGTTCATTATCTGTTCAAAAATACGTTCAATTTCTTGGTGTTCCTCTTGTCCTTCTGGCAGCCCTATGATCCGGATGTTGGGTCGTTTACAAATGTCTCTGAGGTTCCTGAGACCCTCCTCATTTTTTTGAATTCTTGTTTCTTCCTTCTGGTCCACCCCA
>PVJI01023698.1:0-23021 GCA_004026765.1 Micronycteris hirsuta
TAAAACTGATGTTGGTTATTCATAACAGTGACTCCATTGATCGAAACCCTGCCATTTGCTCAAGGCATTCTGTAATCTTGCCCCCACTCTCATCTATCAAATATAGTTTGCCATAAGCATCCACTAAGACTTCTATTAAGTAAGTTGTTCTCTAGCTGTGCCTGCCTCCCTTTCCCCCCTAGGACAAACAAAATAAGTAGGTATAGAGGTTCAACTTTGGACCTGGGTATAGCTTTTAATTTCAGCAAGTCCTTCAAGGATCAGCTTTGGTCCCTTTTTCATTAAATCTTTATCACAGTTGTTCTCAATTCTGGTATTCTGGTCTCAATTCTTATACAGACATCTGTTACTAAATATCTAAATCTTTACATACAGGATGGGGAAAAAGTAGGTTTACATTTGTGAGTAGGTAAAACACAGTTTATTGTATTTTTGTTTATAATTGTATTTTCCATATGAATAACTATAAACTTACTTTTGCCCCATCCTGTATAATAGATTTTTTTTTTGTTTATCTTGTATAAATATTAAAATTTAGAATTTAGGTAACACTTGGGGGTGATAGCAAAGATATATTTTTATATTATCATTTTCGTTGATTCTCATTTTTTCCTTAAACAAAACCAGCCATCTCATAGCCTATAAGTGGTGTAGGTAATGGGTTCAGGTTTTCATATTTAAAAGAGTGAACAAAACAGCCCTGGCTGATGTAGCTCAGTGGATTGAGCGCAGGCTGCAAACCAAAGGGTCGCAGGTTCGATTCCCATTCAGGGCACATGCCTGAGTTGTGGGCTAGGTCCCCAGTGGGGGCCACATGAGAGGCAACCACACATTGATGTTTCTCTCTCTTTCTCCCTTCCTTCTCCTCTCTAAAAATAAATAAATCAAATCTTAAAAAAAAAAGTGAACAAAAGAAAAGATCTATTTCTATACCTTATTTCTCATTATTTTATTAATTCTCTATACCTGAAAGAATGGAAGTGCTCAGTATACAGCATTGCTGCTAGTTTGTTTCACAAATCTTTTGAAATGTTTCTTTTTCTCTTTTATTATTCTTCAGTTACAATTTCCCCCCCATTACTCTCCTCTGCCCTACCCACCCCCTCTCCCACCTTCAATCCCCTCCCTGTGTCCTTTATACATGTTCCTTGACGACCCTTCCCCTTTTCCCATTATCTTCCCCCCCACCCCCACCTCTCTGGTCACTGTCAGTTTGTTCTTTATTTCCCTGTCTCTGGTTCTATGTTGCTCACTTGTTTTGTAGATTAGGTTCCACTTATAGGTGAGATCATACGGTATTTGTCTTTCACTGCCTGGCTTACTTCTCTTACCTTAATGCTTTCTAGCTCCATCCATGCTGTCGCTAAGGGTAGGAGTTCCTTCTTTCTGCTGTCTAGTATTCCATTGTATTTTTGATCCACTCATTTACTGATGGGCACTTAGGCTGTTTCCAGCACTTGGCTATTGTAAATTGCACTGCTGTGCACATTGGGGGGCATAGGTTCTTTTGAATTGGTGTTTCAGGAAAGGTTTCTATTTATACCATCATGATATTTATGGAGCTCTCTTTCATGACCTGTATACTATTCTGTTTCTTAACCTTTATTTTTTAGTGCATTTGATATAGTACAACTCAACCATAATGTAGTTTCCACTCCATATTTGGTAGGAACCATCTCTTTTTTTTATTTTTTAATTATTTATCTGATTGATTTAGAGAGGGACAGTAAGAGAGGGAGAAACATTGATTTGTTGTTCCACTTAGTTATGCATTCATTGGGTAATTCTTGTATGTGCCCTGACTGGGGATCAAACCCCTAACCTTGGCACATGGGGATGTTGCTCCAACCAGCTGAGCTACCCTGCCAGGGCACCATCTCCTTTTAGTTTCTTCTGTCACCTTTTTGATGTGGCTGGTTCTCTCTTGAGTATTTCATTGGCAGTCTAGGGATCAGAAATTTTTAATAACCTACTAAATACATGGTTGTATAATTCAGATTTTTGAGAAAACTCAAGGGCCTAGGGATGGGGAAGACTGAGTGGTCTTGCTACCCTCTCAGATTACAATGACCTTATTCTATAATAAAATTAGATTATAAAATAGTCTTTTGAAACAGTTTATTGTTTTGGAGCAGTATAAAATAAATAAAAATCTTTAAAAAATAAGTAGACCTGTGTGAGACACAGCTGCCTTTATGTATGGTTGGTTATTCTGTGTAGAAGAAAAAAAATAAGACTATCCTGATACGTTTGTGAGCTTTTCTTATCTTTTGTCTCCCCTTTCCATATTCCTTTCCTCAGAAAGCTTTGGGAAGCTTCAAATGTACCAATAATAAGCCTGATCTTCATATCCTTTTCCACAGTTTTCACAGGGAATGGATTCTGTTATCATTCATTTGTGCACGTTGTTTAACTGATATCTTTTATCAGTGACTAAACTTCCTTAGGATCTCAGTCATTTGCATTTTAAGCCTATTGTCTTTAGTGTGGTGGTAGACTGAAATTTCTACTCTTAGTAAATAAGTTTAGAAAAATTTTGGTGAATGAGGGAAGATAACCAGAAAATCAGATGATCGTTTGCTCTTCTCACCTGTCTTGCCCTTTTGGCAATGAGACAGAAGGAGCTAACTGGCTCAGCTGTAGCTAGACCCTCTAAAAAGCAGCCATATTCTTTCTTACTAAACTTGATCTAGGACTGGAAGCCTTATTGTCTGACAGGTTTATTGACCTGCTCCCTTCCAGAGAGCTCTTTTTTCCTCTGCAGTTCAAGATTTATACAAGTTAAGTATGGAGAACACTTAAGCCTAAGATAACCAGGTGTGTGATTTATTTTTATTTTAAAAACACAATATCCTTTTGTTATTCAGTCTTGTTCAAATTGTAGGACCTCCTTTCCTGACTAATATTTCATTGACCTTTCTGATTATTTTATCCTGGTTTTGATTGTATTATTATTATTATTTTTTTTTAAGATTTTATGTATTTTTAGACAGAAGGGAAGGGAGGGAGAAAGAGAGGGAGAGAAACATCAATGTGTGGTTGCCTCTCACATGGCCCCCACTGGGGACCTGGCCTGCAACCCAGGCATATGCCCTGAATGGGAATCGAACCGGTGACCCTTTGGTTCACAGCCTGCGCTCAATCCACTGAGCTACACTAGCCAGGACTGATTGTATTATTCTTAACTAAGCTTTAAAAAGAAGTGGTGGGTTCCTTTTCTTTTTTTTTTTAATATAACTCACTTCCTCTGGGATAAAATATAAATTTACAAAGTTTTACTAAAGTATAAACTTATTATAAAAATAACAAATTAGCTGATTGGTTTGGCTGATTCTATGAAAGCAGGTTTTATTCTACTTCATTGTAAGAGTAGTATAAATTAAAACTACTACGGTTCTCGTTTTTACCTATTAAATTTACAGACTGTTAATCAAGGGAGTGGGAAAACAAGTATTTTCATACATTAATGATGGCAGTATAAATTGGCACAGACTTCTGTGGGGACAGTGTGTGTGTACATGCATGAGTAATCAATCACTCCAGGTTCATATAAGCAACTGCTAATAGCGTTTAAGTACAAGCCGTTTTGAAATCAGAAGCTGAGTACACTGTTATTTCTTTATGTAAACTTTCAGAGGCAGTCAAGTCTTCGCACTAATGGTATGAATACCAATCCTAAGCTCTTTTGTAGAGGATAAACAGAGAAATGGCCCTGGCTGGTGTAGCTCAGCGGATTGAGTGCGGGCTGGGAACCAAAAGGTCCTCGTTCGATTCCCAGTCAGGGCACATGCCTCGGTTGCAGGCCAGGTCCCCAGTGAGGGCCATATGAGGAACAACCATACATTGCTGTTTCTCTCCCTCTCTGTCTCCCTCCCTTCCCCTCTCTCTAAAAATAAATAAATAAAATCTTAAAAAAACAAACAAACAGAGAAATGACCCTATTGGCTACAGAAACTTACTCTATATATAATAAAATAGTATTACACACACTCATATACTATGCATGTACATACTAACATTGTACATACTCTTTGACCCACAGTGGGTTTCTTTTTTTTTTTTTTTTTTAGATTTTATTTATTTATTTTCAGAGAGGGGACAGAAGGGAGAAAGGGAGGAAGAGAAATACCAATGTGTGGTTGCCTCTCATGTGGCCCCCACTGGGGACCTGGCCTGCAACCCAGGCATGTGCCCTGGCTGGGAATCTAGCCGGCGACCTTTTGGTTCACAGCCCATGCTCAATCTGCTGAGCCACACCAGCCAGGGCTAGCAGTGGGTTTCTAGGAGATACACTAAATATGTGTGAAATGACCAGTGTACAAAATCTTAGACCATATATAGTAGCATAGGCTTAGAAAGTATTTTAAAATGTCCATCAAATCGGGGACTGGTTAATGCATTATCATTCACTAATACAGTGGAATTTGGTAGAGAAACAATAAAGGGGTAGGTAGTCTTTGTATATTGGTTAAAGAACTATCTTCACAATAATGAAAATATGTTATCATTTGTATCAGAAGTTGAAAAGAATGCATAAGAAACTGATAACCTTGGTTTACTTTGGGGAAGAGAACCAGGTAGGTTGTTAGGGTAATGGATTACAGAAATGTTACCTTATATTTTTGTGCCCGTGTGTATTACCTATTGAAACAGTAAATATAATTATTAAACGAGCACATTGAAGGGAATAGGGACTATAAAATACCACTTTCTCATTTAAGTCTGTAGTCATTCAGTAAAGGTAGAAGAAAAATAAGAATGTTTCTGAAGGAAGAAAATGCTGATTTTTGTGTGTGTTTGTTAGGTGGAAGTTTAGCTGATGCCATAAGTATGAACTACAGGAGCATGAGGTACTTTATAGAAGCAGAGTTGAAGGATCTCCTTTTGCAAGTTGGCCGGGGCTTGAAGTATATTCATTCAATGTCTTTGGTTCACATGGATATAAAGCCTAGTAAGTATTACAAATCTTCTAACCAATGTTCTCTGGGATTATAGAGAATAAATGACTTCATTAAAACAGTATGAAACATACACATCTTGGTCATGTTAGTATGTTTTTTCATTGTTAGTTTATTTTTTTCTTTTTATTTTTAGAAGGAGAGAGAAACATCTATTTGTTGTTCTTTTTCTTTTTTCTTTCTTTTTTAAATTCTCACCGAAGAATGTGTTTATTGATTTTAGAGAGTAGGAGAGAGAAAGAAGAACATTGATTGGTTGTTTCCCATATGTGACTGGAAATTAAACCCGCAACCTTTTGGTGTACAGGATGATACTCCAACCAACTGAGTGTCCCAGCCAGAGCTGTTGTTCCACTTATTTATGCATTCATTGGTTGCTTCTTATATGTGCCCTGACTGGGGATTGAACCCACAACCTTGGTGCACTGAGAAATGCTCTAACCAACTGAGCTACCTGATCAGAGTTCATTGTTAGTTTAAAAGACCTTTGACTAGTATTGTTTTATGATTTCCATTCATCTCTTGTTACCCCAAAAGGTTGGATTTAATGAACTCATTTTTTAATATTTATTTATTTAAAATATATTTTATTAATTATGCTATTACAGTTGTCCCATTTTCCCCCCTTTCTTCCCCTCCACCCCCATCCCCCCATTCCCCGCCCTTTAGTTTTTGTCCATAGGTCATACACATCAGTTGTCTTTTACATTTCCTATACTATTCTTAACCTCTCCCTGTCTGTTTTCTACCTGCCATTTATGCTACTTATTCTCTGCACCCTTTCCCCCTCTCTCCCCCTACCACTTCCTTGTTGATATCCCTCCATGCCTTATATAAATCCCTTTAACATTTCATATAATAAAGGCTGGGTGATGACGAACGCCTTGAACCTGACCTTATCTGAGAAGCACTTTATCTGCCCTTCCATTCTAAATGAAAGCTTTGCTGGATAGAGTATTCTTGGATGTAGGCCCTTGCCTTTCATGACTTGGAATACTTCTCTCCAACCCCTTCTTGCCTGCAAGGTCTCTTTTAAGAAATAAGTTGACAGTCTTAGGGGAATTCCTTTGTAGGTAACTGTCTCCTTTCTCTTGCTGCTTCTAAGATTCTCTCATTTTTAATCTTGGGTAATGTAATTATGATGTGTCTTGGTGTGTTCCTCTTTGGGTCCAACTTCTTTGGGACTCTCCAAGCTTCCTGGACTTCCTGAAAATCTATTTCCTTCACCAGCTTGGGGAAGTTCTCCTTCATTATTTGTTCAAATAAGTTTTCAATCCCTTGGTCTTCCTCTTCTCCTTCTGGCACCCCTATGACTCAGATGTTGGGACTTTTAAAGATGTCCTGGAGGTTCCTAAGCCTCTACTCAGTTTTTTGAATTCTTGTTTCTTCATTCTTTTCTGTTTGGATGTTTTTTTCTTTCTGCTGGTCCACTCTGTTGATTTGAGTCCCAGTTTCCTTCTCATCCCTATTGGTTCTCTGCAGATTTCCCCTCATTTCCTTTATATTATCCTTCATTTGTTCAAGTAATTGCGACAATCTTTCTTCGAATCCTGTGAGCATCCTGATTACCAGTGTTTTGAACTGTGCATCTGATAGGTTGGCTATCTCTTCATCACTTAGTTGTATTTTTTCTGGAGCTTTGATGTGTTCTTTCATTTGGGCCATTTTTTTTCTCAGTCTGCCTGTTACTTTAAGGGGCGGACTTAGGTGTTCACCAGGGCAGGGTAACCCACGTTGTTGTGTTGTGACACTCTCTGTGGGGGTGGGGCCTGAGAGAACAATGGCGCTTGCTCTGTTCTCCGCCCTTCCCCAGCTACCCACAAGCAAGTTGGGTCCTTCTTTGCTGGCTCCCCGGTGAGTGGACGGGTCTGCACAGTTCCAGGTCCCTGTGGGTCTCCCCAACGAACTCTCCTGTGAGGCCGGGAGTTCCTCCCACTGCCACCTCAACCCCCACAGGTGTTTTCAGTCGGTGGTTTGAGGCTTTATTTCCCGGCGTTGGTGGGCCGTGCGGTCTATTCTGATCCCCAGCTTTTCCTCCCGGTTTATCTGCGCGAGAATGAGGGACTGCCCAGTCCACCAGTCTCAGCCCCGGTTTCACCGAGTGCACCTGCCGCTCTGCTGCGTTTTGGCCAGGCGCGCCCGCCACGGGCCTCTCTGGGCAGCTGGTACTGCTCCACAAACCGTGTCTTGCTGAATGCTCTCCACCCGGCTCCGCCCCGCTTACCGGTCTGGATGAACGTGTCTTCTTTAACTCCTTGGTTGGTGGACTTCCACTCAGTTCAGTTTTCTGTCAGATCTGGCTGTTTTTGTTTTTTAAATTGTTGTTTTTCCTCTTGTGGTTGTGCGAGGAGGCACAGTGTGTCTACTTATGCCTCCATCTTGGCCAGAAGTCCTAATGAACTCATTTTTATTAAGAGCTGGAAAAAATATGGGATATGTTGTGCAAACTACATAGTTTTGATGTAGGACTCTGATCAGGGGAGACTAAAATCTATGTTTAAAGCCCCTTCCACTAGACTATAGAACCATAATTATAAGTTAATGCTGATGCTGCTGTCAGGATTATTAGAATAAAATGAGAAATGTGAAAATTTTTTGAAAACAAGTGCTATACAAATGTATTTTTAATCTGTAAAAGAATAAAATTGTTATATGACTCAAAACAAAATAACATGTATTATGATTATTACTTGATAAAAAAGGTTGCTAGTAAATCAGAGCTGGAGAGTATAGAAATATAGTGGTTTTATTTTTTTTCTCTTTACTGTTAGACTATTTTTCAGCAAAAAAATTGATTTTTATATAAAAGTGGGTGTAGTAGATATTACTTTCCTATGACTTAGACTGGCATCAGAGTATTCTTTCAAAGGCTTGTGAGATTTCAAACTTACGGTGCAGTGGTACTAATCAAGGTATAAATTTAAATAAGCTTAATTTGAAACAGTTTTATTATAGAAGCAATGATAAGTACATCGTAAAATTATTATTTTTTTTAATTATTTATTTATTTATTTTTAGAGAGAAGGAGAGAAACATTGATTGGTTGCCTCTTGCATACCCCCAACTGGGGACTTGGCCTGCAACCCAGGCCTGTTCCGTGACTGGAATCAAATTGGTGATCTTTCCATTCATATGCCAGTTCCACTGAGCCACACCAGCCAGGACATAAAATTTTTTTTAAATCTAGACAAACCAAACTAAAAAAAAAAAAAAATTTAAATACCCACTTTTCTATTAATCTTTCGAAGTACAGTTAAAATAATGCCAGGGCTGCTCGTAGTTTTTGCCCTTTGAGTATGATGCTGGCCGTGGGTTGTCATATATGTCCTTTATTACATGGAGGTATGTTCCCTCTTCCCACTTTGGTGACCATCATAAACGGGTATTGGATTTCATCAAATGCTTTCTCTGCATCTATTAATATGATTGTGTGGTTTTTATTGTTCATTTTGTTTACATGGTGTGGCACGTTTTTTGATTTGCAAGTGTCGGGCCAGCCTTGCATCCCCAGGATAAATCCCACTCGATCATGGTGTATGATCTTTTTAATGTATTGTTGGATTTGGTTTGCTAATGTTTTGAGGATTATTGCATCAATATTCATCAGGGATATTGGCCTATAATTTTCTTTCTTTGTAGTGTCTTTCTGGTTTTCAAGTTAGGATAATGCTGGTCTCATAGAATGAGCTTGGGAATCTTCCGCTGGAAATATTTTGGCATAGTTTGAGAAGGGTAGGTGTTCAGTTCTTCACTGGATCCTTGGTAAAATTCACCTGTGAAGCCTTCTGGTCCAAGACTTCTATGTGCTGAGAGTCTTGATTACTGTTTCGATTTTATTAGTTGTAATCAGTCTGTTCAGATTTTCTATTTCTCATGCTCCCAGCCAGGGTCCTGGTCTGCAACCCAGGCATGTGCCCTGACTAGGAATTGAACCTGTGACCTTTTGATTTGCAGGCTCAATCCACTGAGCCACACCAATCAGGGCATATTTTCTGTTTCTTTTTGATTGAGTTTTGGAAGATCGTGTATTTCTAGGAATTTATCTCTTTCTTCTATTTTGTCTAATTTATTGACATATAGTTATCAGTAATATATTTTTTTAAACTTTTAGAGAGAGGGAAAGGGAGGGAGAAACAAAGGGAGAGAAACATCAATGTGTGGTTGCTTCTCATGTGGCCCCCACAACCCAGGCATGTGCCCTGACCTGGGAATCGAACTGGCGACCCTTTGGTTCTCAGCCCACGCTCAATCCACTGAGCTACACCAGCCAGGGCATTAGTAATATTTTTTAAAGCTGTATTTCAGTTGGTCCTCCTCCCCCATTTATTTCTGATTTTATTTATTTGGTTTCTCCCTTTGATACTTTTTCTTTTTAATCTTTTAATCTTCACCCGAGGATATATTTATTGATGTGAGAGAAGCATTAGTCAGTTGCCTCCCATACGTGCCCTGATGGAATTGAACCTGCAACCTAGATATATGCCCTGCCTAGGAACCAAACCCGTACCTTTTAGTGTGTAGGGACAAGCTCCAACCAACAGAGTCATACCAGCCAGGGTTCTTTCTTTGATTCTTGATGAATCTGGTTAAAGGTTTATCAATCTTGTTTATCCTTTCAAAGAATCAGCTCTTGGTTTTATTGATATTTTGAATATTTTTTTAGACTATTTTATTTATTTCTGCTCTGATCTTTATTATTTCCTTCCTTCTACTCACTTTGGGCTTTGTTCTTTTTCTAGTTTGTTAAGGTGTAAGGTTTGATTGTTTATTTGAGATTTTTCTTGCTTTTTGAGGTAGGCTTGTATTGCTATAAATTTCCCTCTTTAGACTGCTTTCACTCTGTCTCAGGTTTTGTGTTGTGTGTTCATTTTCATTTGTCTCAAGGTAGTTTCTTCCTTGATCTCATTGTTAACCCATTCATTGTTCAGTAATATGCTATTTAGCCTCCATGTGTTTGTGTTTTTCAGTTTTTTTCTTGTAATTGATTTGTAGTTTCATACTGTTGTGGTTGGAGAAGATACCTGATGTGATTTCAGTCTTCTTACATTTATTGACTGGTTATGTCCTAAAGTGATTTATTTATAGTGAAGGTTCCATATGCACTTGAAAAGAACATATGTTCTGCTACTTTGGGGTGACATCCTCCGAAAATATCAGTTGAATCCACTTACCTAGTGTGTCATTTAAGGCCACTGTTTCCTTGCAGATTTTTTTGCTTGGAAGATCTATCCATTCATGTAAATGGGATGTTAAAATACCTCACTATAACTTATTTCTGTTGATCTCTCCCTTTATGTCTTTCAAGATTTACTTTATATATTTATCAGGGGTGTCCAACCTGTGGCTCGCAGGTTGCATGCTGCTCAGGATGGCTATGGATGTGGCCCACTTAAAATATTATGAGACTTTTTTTTTTTTTTAAGATTTTATTTATTTATTTTAGAGAAAGGGGAAGGGAGGGAGACAAAGAGGGAGAGAAACAGCAATGTATGGTTGCCTCTCACATGGCCCTCATGGGGACCTGGCCCACAACTCAGGCATGTGCCCTGACTGGGAATCGAACCAGGATCGTCTGGTTCCCAGCCCGCGCTCAATCCACTGAGCTACACCAGCCAGGGCTTATGAGACTTTTTTTGTGGTGATGTGTCACAGTGTATTTAATGTGTGGCCAAGACAACTCTTCTTCTAGTGTGGCCCAGAGATGCCAGAAAGTTGAACACCCCTGATGGGTGCTCTTATGTCGGGTGCACAGATGTTTACAAGGGTTGTATCGTGTTGGATTGATTCCTTTATCATTATATAAAGTCCTTAGTCTCTTACTATAGCCATTGTTTTACAGTCTATTTTTACTGATAGCAGCTTGTTCCCCAAGCCTCTGTTTTGTTTCTATTTGTATGAAATATCTTTTTCCTCAAGTTTGTGTGTCTTTTGTTCTGAGGTGGGTCTCTTGTAGACATCATGTATATAGGCCTTGTTTTCTTACCATTTAGCTACTTGATGTCTTTTCATTGGAGCATTTAATCTGTTTACATTTAAAGTCATTAGTGAAGCCCTGGCTGGTGTAGCTCAGTGGACTGAGCGCGGGCTGGGAACCAGAGGGTCCCCGTTCGATTCCCAGTCAGGGCACATGCCTGGGTTGCAGGCCAGGTCCCCAGTGAGAACCATGTGAGAGGCAACCATACATTGCTGTTTCTCTCCCTCTCTGTCTCCCTCCCTTCTCCTCTTTCTAAAAATAAATAAATAAAATCTAAAATAAACAAATAAATAAATAAATAAAGTCATTAGTGATAGTTATGTATTTATTGACATTTTATTTTTTATAACTATGTTCCTCTTTTTTTCTGAACGAAGATCCTTTATTATTTCTTAAAATTCTGATTTGGTGGTAATGACATCTTTTAATTTTTTCTTGTCTGGAAGCTCTTTATTTTGTCTTCAATTTTAAACGAAAACCTTGCTGGGTAGATTAGTCTTGGTTGTAGGTCCTTGCACTTCATCACTTTGAATATTTGATGCCAGTCCCTTCTGGCCTGAAGTATTTTTGTTGAGAAATTAGCCTTACGGGAGCTCCTGTGTAGGTAACTGTTTCTTTTGTGGCTCTTAAGATTCTTTGTTTTTAACCTTGCAATTTTAGTTATGACATGTCTTGGTGTGGGCTTCTTTAGGTTCATCTTGATTAGGACTCTTGTGCTTTCTGGACAGGTATGTCTTTTTCCTTCACCATGTTAGGGAATTTTTCAGCCATTATTTCCTTCAAACAGGTTCTTGGTTCCTTGATTTCTCTCTTCTGGTACTTTGATGATGTGGATGTTATGCTTGATGTTGTCTCAAAGCTTTTTAGTCCTCACCCGAGGATATGTTTATTGATTTTTAGAAGAGAGGAAGGGGGGTGGAAGGAGGAAAAGAAAGGAAAACGTTGATCACCTGCCTCCTCTGCACACCCTGACTGGGGATTGTACTGCATCCTTTCTGGGGTACTGGGCAATGCTCCAACCAACTGAGCCACCCGGCCAAGGCAGACTTTACTCATTTAAAGAAACTTTTTGTTGTTGTTGTTGCTTTGCTTGGGTGTTCTCTGTTATCTTGTCCTCTAAATTGCTGGTTTGATCCTCTGCTTCATCTAACCTGCTGTTGATTCCTTCTAATGTATTCCTCATTTCTGATTGGTTCTTTTTAATGGTTTCTATGTCCTTTTTAATGTTTACTATTGCTTAAGTTCTCACTGACATCATCCCTTCTTCCCCTAAGTTCCTTGAGCATCCTTGTAACCATTGTTTTGAACTCTGCATCTGGTAGCTTGGTTGCCTCCAATTTCATTTAGTTCTTTGGAGGAATTCTCTTGTTTTTTTATCTAAAGCATGTTATTTTGTCTTCCTATTTTGTCTGCCTTTTTGTGTTTGTTTCTGCATATTAGGTAGATCTGCTATATCTGCTTGTTATAACGGTCTTATCTAGTAGGTGTCCTGTGGGGCTCAGTGGCTCATTCTTTCTGATCACCTGATCTAGGTGCTCCAGGAATGTCTGTTGTGTGGGTTATGCGAGCCTTCCTTGAATCTTGAATGCTGTTGGTCCATCTGTGAGTGGGCTTATCCCTCAGGCTGTCTGACTGTGAGGGTCAACATGGACCACAATGTATGATCTGCTGTGTGAAAGCTGCCCCCACCCCTCAAGCAGAGTTGGCTCCAGCAGGGTATGGTGCCTGCTGGGATCTCCTTTGGGTTTGCCACTTGTGTGGCTACTTGTGTCATGCTCTGCTATGGCCTCACGCCCACCACTGGTTGTGTTGTTTCTGGGTCCACTTGGGAGGGACTCCAGTGCAGGTTGATGTCAGACACTGCAATGATTGGCCTTGGGCTACCTGTATGGAGCTACCAAGTGGTCTGCAGTTTGTGGCTGCCTCTGTTGGGCCTGGTGCATGTGGGAGGGGCCAAGCTGTGTAGAAAGGTTGTCTTGATTTCCACCAGCTCCGGGCCAGGACAGATCAGTAAAAGGCCCTAGGTACCTCCAGGTATGCCTTCTACATGTTGGCTTTTCTGCCTTGAGGCTACCAGGACTTCCTCAGAAACCTTCTAAAGAAAGTTTTGACCCAGGTTCTTAAGTTGATTTGTCCCAACTAGCATCCAGTTCAGGACCATGCATTACATCGCATTTTTCTTTTTAGATTTTACCTTCTCCTACTTCTAAAAACAATAGTATAGCTTTAGCCAGTGGCTCAGTTGGTTAGAATGTCATCCCATACACTAGAAAAGATTGCAGTTTCAATTCCTGCTCAAGGTATGAACAGGAGGAACCAATCGATGTTTCTCACATTGATGTTTCTCTCTCAAATCAGTAAGCATTTCTTTGGGTGAAGATTTAAAAAAAAAAATAGTGTAGACCTTGTCATACAAGGTGTCCTTTCTTCTAGATTTGACTGGTTGTTTCTTTGTATCATTTAACTTATTCTTTTTGCCTCTTATATTCTTCTATAAATTTGAAGTTATAACTAAAAGGCTGATGGATTCCTGTTAAACATTTTAGGATAGGTGTTGTTAAGTTGAATTTAATAAGGTTTGGTTTTTTTAAAAAAACCTACGGAAATGTGTGTGGTTGGTGGGAATTGAAGTCATTTCACACAATTTGTTTTAATTCTGGAGTATGTAGAATTTATTTATACATTAACAACTCACTAAAATTTTTATTTTCAAAGAAAAAACATTTGGACTGATGGCAATAAATATGAATTAGTAAGGTTTGCCTATATTCACACCTATTTTATGTGAATACCTTGTATACATATCTTGTATTCACACATATCTTGTATTAATTGTCAAACATAGTAAACCATTATGTTGTAAGTATAAAAATTGAAAATACTAAGTTTTAAAATTTAAGGTTTATAAATACCGCCACAAAATAATTGTCCTATAAATAAAACAAAATTGGAAAGATGACTGCAGCGAATATAACACTTATGAATTCAGTACTATATTGATAAAACTATTAAAATGAAATCTGTCACTGAAACTTGGTTTATCATGCGCTTACTCAAATTTGGAGATGAAAGGTGTTCGTTCAGCTAAGATAGGAACCATAAAGCCACATTGGGATAAAGATCCTGTATGGTCAGCCAGACTCAGTAGCTATGTGACTCATTGTTTTCACACCAATCTGTAGCATTAGATTAAAAGTTGTGCTTTGAAATCCCTGGCTGGTGTAGCTCAGTGGACTGAGTGTGGGCTGCGAACCAAAGGGTCACTGGTTCGATTCCCAATCAGGGCACATGCCTGAGTTGTGGACCAGGTCCCCATAAGGGGACGTGCAAGAGGCAACCGCATATTGATGTTTCTCTGCCTCTTTCTCCTTCCCTTCCTCTCTCTCTAAAAATAAATAGATAAAATCTTTATTAAAAAAAGTTGTGGTTTGGCAGCATTACAAATTATTATGTTATTGCCTTTTGTATGTTTCTAAGTACTTAAAGCCACCAAAGATCAATGTATAAATGAGAAGGGACTAATGTACTGGTATCTTAAGTGTTCAAGGACCAGCACTAGGCCAGAAAATATATTCTTAGAAAATAAAGCCTCAGTTCCTATCCTGTGACTGTTACTTTCATTGGGTTTGGGGTAGAATATATAAAAAAGAATCTGTGTGCTTAAAAGCTTTCTAGATGATTCTGATATCTGCCTGTGAACTTAGGTTATACTAGTAATTGTTAGTGTCACTTACATAAATAACTGTTTGGCAGGTAATATTTTCATATCTCGAACCTCAATCCCAAATGCTGCCTCTGAAGACGGAGATGAAGATGACTGTGTATCCAATAAAGTTATCTATAAAATAGGTAAGAGGGAAAGATAACCCGATTATTACCTTAAAATGAAGAGAGATAGGCTTTTATATTCTAACTCTTGGCTGTATTGTTTTCAATCCTTGCAGGTGATCTGGGGCATGTAACAAGGATCTCCAGCCCACAGGTTGAAGAGGGTGATAGCCGTTTTCTTGCAAATGAAGTTTTACAGGAGGTAGTTTTTCTTTTTCAGTCATGCCATTTGTTTGCAGCATTTGATGGTGTAATACGAATGCAGATGTATTAAAATTTTAAACCAGTAACTAGTAGAATAGTAATGCAGAATAGAGAGTCTAAACCATCAGTTGGGGTATTTAATTTAGCAAAAGTCGGTAAAGACACAGATTTATAATATTCAGCATGGTGGAGTTGTGGTAAAAGAGAAGTTCCCATACACTACTGGTGGAACATGAAAATGATATCACAGTTTTGGAGAGCTGAGTATTAGTATCTGTCAACCTTTTAAAATCAAGTACCCTTTAACCCAGAATTTTCATTTCTGAGAGTCCTACAGAAATATTCCTTTACTAACAAACCAAGAACAATAACAATGTAAATAAATATTTAGCAATGTAGGAATGATTATATAAATCATGGCTCATAGTTAATAACTATTGCAAAAAGAGTGCAATGAAATATTTCTCAAGAGTTTTTTTTTTGTTGCTTTTTTTTAAAGATTTTATTTATTTATTTTTAGAGAGAGGGGAAGGGAGGGAGACAGAGAGGGAGAGAAACAGCAATGTATGGTTGCCTCTCACATGGCCCTCACTGGGGACCTGGCCCGCAACCCAGGCATGTGCCCTGCCTGGGAATCGAACCGGGACCATCTGGTTTCCAGCCCGCGCTCAATCCACTGAGCTACACCAGCCAGGGCTCAAGAGTTTTGAATGAAAATAGAACACATAGAACAAATAAATTGTATGATCATTGTTATTTTTATGTATATTTGTATCATGTGTATGTGTATTTGTAACTTGTCAATGTGTGTATGTTTTGTGTTTTCATATGAATGCTCCTAGAGGAATAGGAGTTTTCTTCTAAGAGTTGAATTGGGCTAGTGATAGAGGAAGCATTTGGTTTTAGGGGAAAAAACCCTCTATCCCAGAGTATATATTGCTTTGTAATTAGAATAATTTCCCCAAATTTACTTTTTCTCTAAATGGATCCTACACTTAAATGTGTCATTGAACATTTTAATTTAGTCCTGTTTTTTATCTAAATCATTATGAGGCATAATTGTATTTTATTTTGACCATTTTCATATTTACTTACCCCTTTTTTTTTTTTAATTTTACAGAACTATTCCCATCTGCCAAAAGCAGATATTTTTGCCCTTGCCCTCACAGTGGTCTGTGCTGCTGGTGCTGAACCTCTTCCCAGAAATGGAGACCAGTGGCATGAAATCCGACAGGGTAGGTTACCTCGGATTCCACAAGTGCTTTCCCAAGAATTCACAGAGTTGCTAAAAGTAAGTATTTTAAATATGGAGCACTTTATTGACGTGGTTCAGTATTTTACTAAATTGCATGTTTTTACCACAATTTTACTTCTTTTTAAGGTTATGATTCATCCAGATCCAGAGAGAAGACCTTCAGCAATGGCACTAGTGAAGCATTCAGTATTGCTGTCTGCTTCTAGGAAAAGTGCAGAACAATTACGAATAGAATTGAATGCTGAAAAGTTCAAAAATTCACTTTTGCAGAAGTAAGTGAGGGGGTTTTTTTTGTTTTGCTTTTACTTTCTTTTCATTAATTCACAAATTTTATTTTATTTTTTTATTTTTTTTACAAGATTTTTTTTTTTTTTTAAGATTTTATTTATTCATTTTCAGAGAGAGGAGAAGGGAGAGAGAAAGAGCAATGTATGATTGCCTCTCACATGGCCCTCATTGGGGACCTGGCCCGCAACCCAGGCATGTGCCCTGACTGGGAATCGAACCGGGACCCTCTGGTTCCCAGCCCGTGCTCAATCCACTGAGCTACACCAGCCGGGCTTATTTTTAAAAGATTTATTTTTAGAGAGATGGGAAGGGAGGGAGAAAGGGCAAGAAACATCCATCAGTCGCCTCTCGCACGCCCCTCACCTGGCCCTGCAGCATAGGCATGCGCCCTGACTGGGCATTGAAGGAGCAGCCTTTCAGTTTGCAGCGCGGTGCTCAGTTCACTGAGCCACACCAGCCAGGGCTGTTTCACAGATTTTCATGAGATGATTTATGCTTTCCTTCAGTGAAGGATATAGTGGTTTGGCGTGTTATACAGTTAGTTTGGGGACTTCTGCCTTAAATTAGTATTTGACCTGTAAATGTTTCTAAACTTTGAAATTATTGACTTAAAGTTTTTTAAAACTACCCTATATTTGCAAGTGGTGATAATACCCAAGCCCTAAATCATAGCAAAAGCTAAGTGAGCCTCTATGGTTTTCTCCCATCCAAACTGACACCCAAAATTAACATTCCTTGAAATATTCTGTTGTACTGATTTTTATGAAATGATGGAATTAATGTCAATTAAGTTATTAGCTGATTGTCATATTTGATGTAAGTGACCTTTGACATTTTTAGAGCCGAATAGAGTAATAATTCTAATTCATTTACTTTATTGCTACCATTTTGATCCAAACCTAATCTGATTTAAAATATGGAAAGGTTTGGCCCTGGCTGGTGTGGCTCAGTGAATTGAGTGCCGGCCTGCAAATCACAGGGTCACTGGTTCGATTCCCAGTCAGGGTACATGCCTGGGTTGCGGGCGTGCAAGAGGCAACCACACATCAATGATTCTCTCCCTCTCTTTCTCCCTCCCATCTCCTCTCTCTAAAAATAAATAAATGAAATCTTTTAAAAATAAAAGGTTTATTTGCCACTACTTTGATAGATATCATTGTCATACCAATAGGAAGTAGAATTTTCCTTTCATCTCTGTTAGTAAAGATATTTTCACAGTATAAATTAGAGTTCTGTTTGATGTTTTTATTAAAAACCCAGTCATTACTAGTGTGTTTATTACTTGTATCTAAGTGTATATGATATTTTAATTCTGGTAGCATAAGATAAGATTCTTTTAGCCCGGCTGGTGTAGTTCAGTGGATTGAGCGCGGGCTGGGAACCAGAGGGTCCGGGTTCGATTCCCAGTCGGGGCACATGCCTGGGTTGTGGGCCAGGTCCCTGATGAGGGCCATGTGAGAGGCAACCATACATTGCTCTTTCTCTCTCCCTTCTCCTCTCTCTGAAAATAAATTAAAAAAAAGATAAGAATCTTTTACAAATTTAATTTGTTTAAGCAGAAGCTAAGGTTTCATACTGTATTTTTCCTTAGAATAATGATGACATGCAAAGATCTCACAGTTGATAATATAGTTTGTGTTTGGCCTCTTAGGATCCTTTCCTAGGATTAATGCAGTAAGTGAAAAGTCTTGTTTCCTATTTTTATGTTTGTAGAGAACTCAAGAAAGCCCAGATGGCAAAAGCTGCAGCTGAGGAAAGAGCACTCTTCACAGACCGGATGGCCACTAGGTCCACCACCCAGAGTAATAGAACATCTCGACTTATTGGAAAGAAAATGAACCGCTCTGTCAGCCTTACCATATACTGAACTCTACTCAATTTCCTACCTTCCCCCAAAACTGTGACAAGAGGAGGCTAAGCTAGGTTGAAATCACTGCTAGAATCTAGTTTGCAAATTACTTTCTCAAAATCGGTGTCAGTAGTTTTACTGAAATACTTTTTAGGACTTTTATTTGTGAGCTGCAGTTAAAAGCTGTATTTTCACCAGTGCTCTATCAGGCTTTCGTCTAGTTTTACTAGTTTGTCTTCTGTAGGGTGTCAGTCACTGTTGGATGTCACATCAGCCTTTCCAGGGTTTTAACTACTGTGGTGGTGTGCTGCTTATAGTTTGCTGTTGCATTGTAATGAAAGGTATCCTCCCCTTTAGGGGCCTGTAAAAAGGGCTCAAGGGCTTTATTACAAGCGTTCTCCCTTGGAAAAGGGGAGTGCTAAGAGAATCAGTTACTACCCAGCTGTCAATGTAACTGTATGTCAGTCTTTTTTTTAATTGTGAATTATACTTGTATATCCAACTGGGAGCACTTTTAGGCACTGTATGAACCATGGAATAATTCTGTGGAAGTATTGCCTTGTGAATTTGCTGCTATTTTAGTTTTGTCTTTGCTGTATAATTGTAGCATTAAACAATCATTGTTGTTAATAGGCTTTCTTTTAAAAACAATTATGTGAAATACATAGCTGCTCTTGATAAAAAGCAGCTATTTGACTTTTTTTCCCTTTGAACTTTGAAGCTAGTGCATTGGAAAAATGCACCCTTTTCCCCCTTTGGAATGCTGTATTAATGTAGTGTAATTATTACTGGATTTGTAATTCTTTCTGGTAATACCCTTCCCTAACTTTTAAAAAATGTTTTCTCTTTCCACCCAAGTTTTGTACTTGATTGTATTGTTAGTCTGTTTTTAACTGTTTTGCCCAGTTTCTCTTCAATATTTGTGTATATAAACTAATCTTGGTGATACTGTACATAGCTGTTTGAAATGCCAGAATGACTTCTGACTATTCCAAGCTTTTCATAAAATATATTTTATCTGTGATTAGCCATTTGACTATAGTACTGGCTAACAGATGTTGAGAAAAAAAAATTTGTCTATTGTTTATTTTCCTTTTGATTTTGGTTCAAAACATGTTTGCATTTG
The DNA here is from genome assembly GCA_004026765.1 of Micronycteris hirsuta. Taxonomy (NCBI): domain Eukaryota; kingdom Metazoa; phylum Chordata; class Mammalia; order Chiroptera; family Phyllostomidae; genus Micronycteris; species Micronycteris hirsuta. The sequence continues at coordinate 19,483 of PVJI01023698.1, forward strand.
TTTGACTTCTGTTTTATTAACATTGATTGGCATATTAAAAGTCACTCTGAGCTTACCTTAATTGTCTAAATCTTTGTGATGCCTGTTTTCTATTGTCTCCATGATGTAGAGTTACTAAACACAGGACACATTTTTGATAGAACATGAAACATTGATTATTTAATGTTGACCTTCAGTCCATATTAGTTACATTTTGGTATTTAAGAAATATATGCATCAATCTTAAAATTTTTTTTATTTTTTAAAGAAACATGTTTTTTTATCCTCACCTGATTTTAGAGAGAGAGAAAGGGGGAGAGAGAGAGAAACATCGATTGGTTGCCTCCTGTACGTGCTCTGACTGGGGAACGAAACTGCAACCTAGGTATGTGCCCTTAACAGGGATCAAACCCACAACATTTTAGTATGCGGGATATATTATGCTTTTAATCTGCTAGAAATGTAGAACAAGGTAGTTTAAAATAGCTTTAGCTTTTTAAGTGAATATTACACAACTTAACTTCCTAATGTGAACTGAGTCACAGAAGAGAACATTCAAATGGGGAGGGTTTTAACTCACTAACGTAGACTAGATTTTAATTGAGTGCAAATTTAAGTGATGAACAGGGTTAAATCTGTGACATCTTTTTCTGGTGTAGATAAGAGCCAGAGAGTAAACAGTGAAGACCTTTGAACAGATGAAATGGATGTTGCGAGATCATTGTGTTTTTTAACATGGATACATAATTCCTTCTGATTAGGGCCTATTCTTCCTGCCATAAACACTTCTAATGAGTTTTCTAGCCTATGGTATGCTAAAAAGCACAATTTGAGGTGTGAGAGGAATTCGTGTAGACAGGTAGATTGTATAGACAAGCTAATAGGTATGGGTGACAGAAAGCCTAAAAAGCTGAAAGTTGGAGCAGGTTGGTTGCACATTTCAGTAGCCCCTAAAGACAGCTATACATTGGTGTTTATAGGATCATTCTTTTTAAGTCATTAAGGTTCATTTTTTCCTAGTGTACTAACTTCAGAGAGAAAAATCAGGTGTTATTTTTCATCAAAATTTGCAGTAAGTTTTTCACATTGTTTAATAATACTAGAAAACTATCTGGTTTTCAAAGAGGGAATTCTTTTTTGTGTTTTCTTTGTGACATTAAAATTTATTGGTTTTTGAGAGAAAGGGAGAAACATCAATTTGTTCCACTTATTTTTGCATTTATTGGTAGATTGTTGTATGTGCCCGCAATGAGGCTTGAACCCATGACCTTGGCTTAATTGAACAATACTGTGACCAATGGAGCTAACCACCCAGGACCAAAGAGGGAGTTCGTAAGCCCTCTGAAAGCTGGTGTGAGAGTTGGACTCATCCCCAACACAGAATACTTAGGTTGAGTGCCTTTCTGTGTGCTAACTCGGAGACCAAAGAAAGACCAGTAAGAAATAAGCTTTGACCCTGGCTGGTGTGGCTCAGTAGATTGAGTGCCGGCCTGCAAATCAAAGAAATAGGCTTTGCCCACCAGGGACTCGATGAAATAGAGGAGATCCATGTAAAAATGAAATGACAATAAAATGTAATGAGCGCAGTGTTGGAGGGAGTCTGCAAGGTAGAGTGATGGCCCAGAAGACAGTTACCCTGGGAAGATGCTGCTCGTACATTAGAAACTGGATTTGGGGAATTTTGTCAGGTTGGTTTCAAAGCCACTGTTGCGCTAACTCGGGGTGAGGGTAAGGAGGGCCTGACCTGGGACAGCCTGCGGATAGAAACAAGGGGATAGAGATTTCCTTAGAGCAGAACGCTGCACCGTCGAACAGCTTTTGTTCATTTTCATAATGGGGTGAGACCTTGTTAGCATAACATCTGGCAGAAGCTACAATTGCTAATATTGAAACATTGAAGAATTCCCAGAAAACTTAATTAAAATGCAGTGGCCTGGTACTGTTTGAGACAAATAATTTAACATTTATAAAACTACCCTTTTTTGGGAAACTGACATGAAGGTTTTTATTTTTTATTTATTTTTTTTGTTTGAAGTTTTTTTTTTTTTTTTTTTTTTTTTTTAGTTTTTTTTTTTTTTTTTTTAGAGACAGGAGAAGGGAGGGAGACAGAGAGGGAGAGAAACAGCAATGTATGGTTGCCTCTCACATGGCCCTCACTGGGGACCTGGCCTGCAACCCAGGCATGTGCCCTGACCTGGAATCGAACCGGGATCGTCTGGTTCCCAGCCCGCGCTCAATCCACTGAGCTACACCAGCCAGGGCGACATGAAGATTTTTAAATATTGACGATGCAGTTGGGTAGGAGGAACCACATATTACAATTGGCTACATATTAAAACTGTTACCTTTACTTTGCCAAGAATCCAAGGTAATCCCCTTTAATTAATGAACTAATGTCAATCCTTAAGCTTTGAGTTTTCACTTTATTCCAGAGGTCAAGAAATAATGACATTTAAAAAATTGAGCCCTGGACAGGTGGCTCAATCAGTTGGAACATCGTCCCATACACAAAAAAGGTCACAGGTTCAATCCCTGGTCAGGGCACATACCTCGGTTGTGGGTTCGATCCCTAGCCGGGGCATGTACAAGGAAGCAACTAATTAATGTTTCTTGCTCCCTTGGTCTCAAAAAAAAAAGTTCCTCAGGTAAGGATTAGAGAAAAAAAATTTAAATTGGTAACAACTGGGTTTGGGTAGCGCTTCAAGCTGTCTCCTAATTCTTAAGCAGCAGTGTCCTGACGTTAGTTTTTCTTCCTCCCCCTTTATCTCCACAGAGCGTCTCACTGACTTTAGCCAACAGATCAGATAAGTTGTTGCATCCTTAAGGTATTTTTATTTGTGAAATTTTTAAAGGTCAAAGCAATCAAGAAGGAAGATGGATCAAAAAGGAGTTTTGGCTATTGTGAGAACTGTAAGTGAAGCCTGGAACTAGGAATTTGGAGAAAACTGCCTGATCGGTAATTTGAAGGGATTTGTATGACTGTAAAAAGCATCACTGAAACTGATTGACATTGCAGAGTAAGTGGATCTAGACGTTTCTCCTGCAAACCTGGTTGTAAGGAATTTCTCAAGCTCAGTATAGTAGATTTTTATAAAAGTGAAAAAGTAAGACATTGAAACTGTTCCTCTCCCAACATTTAGCTTTTAAAAACTGAGAGGCATTCAACTGAACGTCATTGAACTTTTATTTCCTTTGTGGCAGATGACACTAATTTTCAGTGCAGTTAAAAGGTCTCTTGGAGTAAGGAAAAATATCTGTGTGTATACTCTGGGAAGATTTACCAGGAAAAGATGGCATGTTCTGTCCAAACCTCATTAAACTGAGAATCTAAGAAACCTCAGCCAATCCAGCCCATGAAGAAAAATACCTCAAAGGACTATTTCTATCATAATTCATATTGTTTAGTTTTATATGGTTAATAAATATTTTGAAATATATTTTATTTGTTTTGAATTTTGACATTCTTATGCTATGAAATGAGTTTCCAGCCTGAAATTCCAACTTATGCTCACTACCAATCCATCACGCTAATGAGAAACCCCGGTTCAGTGCATGGTAAC
>PVJI01023699.1:0-23126 GCA_004026765.1 Micronycteris hirsuta
CGTAGAATTCCATTGTGTAAATGTACCATAGTTTCTTGATCCATTCATTTGTAGATGGGCATCTAGGTTGTTTCCAGCACTTAGCTATTGTGAATTGTGCTGCTATGAACATAGGAGTGCAAAGGTTCTTTTGAATTGGTTTTTCAGGATTCTTAGGGTATAATCCCAGTAGTGGAATTGCTGGGTCGAAAGGCAGTTCTATTTTCAATTTTCTGAGGAAGTTCCATACTGCTTTCCACAATGGCTGCACCAGTCTGCATTCCCACCAACAGTGCAGTAGGGTTCCCTTTTCTCCACATCCCCTCCAACAGTTATCTGTTGCTTTGTTGATGATGGCCATTCTGACTGGTGTGAGGTGGTATATCATTGTGGTTTTAATTTGCATCTCTCTGATGGCTAATGATGTTGAGCATCTTTTCATATGTCTCTGAGCCCTCTGTATGTCCTCTTTCAAGAAGTGTGTGTTCATGTCTTTTGCCCATTTTTTCATCGGGTTTTTTGTCTTATTGGAGTGGAGTCGTATGAGTTCTTTATATATTTTGGAGATCAGACCCTTGGCTGGGGTATCATTGGCAAATATGTTTTCCCATACTGTTGCTTCTCATTTTATTTTAATACTATTTTCTTTAGTCCCACAGAAGCTGCTTATTTTGATAAGGTCCCATTTATTTATTCTTTCCTTTATGTCCCTTGCCTAGGGGACATATCATTGAAGATGTTGCTGTGTGGGATGTCTGAGATTTTCCTACCGATGTTTTCCTCTAGAACTTTTATGGTGTCCCGACTTACATTTCAGTCTTTTATCCACCTTGAATTCATTTTTGTGTATGGTGTAAGTTGGTGCTCGAGTTTCATTTTTTTGCATGTAGCCATCCAGATTTCCCAACACCATTTGTTCAAGAGGATATTTTTATTCCATTTCATGCTTCTGCCCCCTTTGTCAAAGATGAATTGCCTGTAGAGACTTGGGTTTATTTCTGGGCTCTCTATTCTGTTCCATTGGTCTATCTGTTTTTATGCCAGTACCAAGCTGTTTGATTACAGTGGCCTTGTAATACAGTTTGATATCAGGAATTGTGATCCCTCCTACTTTGCACTTCTTTCTCAAAATTGCAGCTGATATTCGGGGTTGTTTATGGTTCCATATCAATTTTTGAAGTGTTTGTTCTATACTTGTGAAATATGCCATTGGTACTTTGATAGGGATTTCATTAAATCTATAAATTGCTTTGGGTAGTATGGACATTTTGATGATGTTGCTTCTTCCAATCCATGAGCATGGTATATGTTTCCATTTGTTTGTGTCTTCCATGATTTCTTTCTTCAGTGTTGCGTAGTTTTCTGGGTATAGGTCTTTTACCTCCTTGGTTAGGTTTATTCCCAGGTATATTTTTTTGTTGTTGCTATATTAAATGGGATTTTTTTCCTGATTTCTGTTTCTGCTGTTTCACTGTTGGTATAAAAAAATGCCTTTGATTTCTGGATGTTGACTTTGTAAGCTGCTGTTTTGCTGAATTCAATCATTAGATCAAGTAGTTTTTCGGTGGAGTTATAGGCTTTTCTAAGTACACTATCATGCCATCTGCAAACAATGACAGTTTTGATTCCTCCTTTCACATTTCCATGCCTTTTATTTCCTTTTCTTGTCTGATTGCTGTAGTTGAAACTTCCAGTACTATGTTAAATAGAAGTGGTGATAGTGGACATCCTTGTCTTGTTCCTGATCTTAGTGGGAAAGATTTTAGTTTTTGTCCATTGAGTATAATGTTGGCTGTATGTTTCTCATATATGGCCTTTATTATGTTGAGGAATGCTCCCTCTATTCCCACTTTGCTAAGTATTTTTTATCATAAATGGATGTTGTACCTTATCAAATGCTTTTTTCTGCATCTATTGATATGATCATGTGATTTTTGTCTTTGCTTTTGTTTATGTGATGTATTACATTTATTGATTAGCGAATATTGTACCATCCTTGCATCCCTGGGATGAATCCCACTTGGTCATGGTGTATGATCTTTTTAATGTATTGTTGGATGTGATTTGCTAATATTTTCTTGAGGATTTTAGCGTCAATGCTCATCAGCGATATTGGCCTGAAGTTTTCTTTCTTTGTTGTGTCTTTTTCTGGTTTTGGGATTAGGATGATGCTGGCTTCATAAAAAGTGTTTGGGAGTCTTCCATAATTTTTGATTTTTTGGAATAGTCTGCGAAGGATAGGGGTTCGCTCTTCCTTAAATGCTTTGTAGAATTCTCCTGTGAAATCATCTGGTCTAGGGCTTTTGTGTGTCGGGATTTTTTTGGTTACTGCTTCAATTTCATCTGCTGTTATTGGTCGGTTCAGGCTTTCTGCTTCTTCTTTATTGAGTTTTGGAAAATTATATTTTTCTAGAAATTTGTCCATTTCTCCTAGGTTTTCATATTTCTTGGCATACAGTTTTTCATAGTAGTGTCTTACAATCCTTTGTATTTCTGTGGCATCAGTTGTTATATCTCCTCTTTCATTTCTGATTGAGTTTATTTGGGTCCTCTCCCTTTTTTTCTTGATGAGCCTGCTTAAAGGCTTTTCAATTTTGTTTATCTTTTCAAAGAACCAGCTCCTGGATTCATTAATTCTTAGAATTATACTTTTAGTCTCTATGTCATTTAATTCTGCTCTCATCTTGGTTATTTCCTTCCTTCTACTTGCTTTGGGTTGTCCTTGGGGTTGTTCCTTGAGTTCTTGTCAGCGTAGGGTTAGGTTGTTTGTGTGAACTGTTTGTATTTTTTTTTAGGTAGGCCTGTATCGCTATGAACTTCCCTCTCAGGGCTGCCTTCGCTGTGTCCGAAAAGTTTTGGGTTGTTGTCAGTTCATTTTCATTTGTTTCAAGGAACTTTTTGATTTCTTCCCTAATCTCGTCCGTGACCCATTCATTGTTTAATAGCATGTTATTCAATCTCCATGATTTTGAGTGTTTTGGGTTTTTTTCCTTTAGGTTCGTTTCTAATTTCAGTCCCTTGTGGTCAGAGAAAATACTTGGTATGATTTCAATTTTCTTGAATTTGTTGAGGCTTGTTTTGTGCCCTATCATATGGTCTATTTTTGAAAATGTTACATGTGCATTTGAAAAGGATATGTATTTAGCTTCTGTGGGGTGAAAGGCTCTCTATATATCAGTTAAGTCCATTTCATCTAGAGTATTGCTCAATGCCACAATATCTTTGCTGATATTTTGTTTGGAAGATCTGTCCATTTTTGATAGTGGGGTGTTGTAGTCCCGTACTATAATTGTGTTGCTATCAGTATCTCTCTTGAAGTCCTCCAAGATTTTCTTTATGTATTTGGGTGCTCCTGTGTTGGGTGCATATACATTTACAATGTTTATGCCTTCTTGGTGGATTCTTCCCTTGAGTATTATGAATTGTCCTTCATGGTCTCTCTTTATGGCCCTTTTTTTGAAGTCTATTTTGCCTGATATGAGTATTGCTACCCCAGCTTTTTTTTCCTGTCCATTTGCTTGGAAAACTTGTTTCCAGCCCTTCACTTTCAGTCTGTGTAAGTCTTTTGTCCTGAGATGGGTCTCTTGTAGGCAGCTGATGTGTGGATCGTGCTTTCTTATCCATTCAGCTAGTCTATGTCTTTTGATTAGAGCATTTAATCCATTTACATTTAAGGTTATTACCGATAGGTACTTATTCATTGCCAATTTTTTTTGTATCTGTGTTCCTTTATCTCTCTCTTTTCCTTCCTTTCTTTAAAGCAGTCCCTTTAGCATCTCTTGCAGAGCTGGTTGGGTAGAGGTGTATTCTTTTAGACTTCTTTTGTCTGGGAAGCTCCTTATTTGGCCATCTATCTTAATTGAGAGCCTTGCTGGGTACAGCAGCCTTGGTTGCAGGTCTCTGGTTCTCATTATTTGGAATATTTCTTGCCATTCTCTTCTGGCTTGGAGCATTTCCATTGATAAGTCAGCTGCTAAGCTTATCCGGGCTCCCTTGTATGTTACTTCCCATCTCTGTCTTGCTGTCTTTAATAGTCTCTCTTTGTCTTGGAATTTTGCCATTTTAATTATGATGTGTCTTGAAATTGTCCTGTTTGGGTTCCTTTTAATTGGGACTCTCTGTGTTTCCTGGATGTGACTTTTTCTCTCATCAGATTAGGGAAGTTTTCCATCATTACTTTTTCAAACACGTTTTCTATCCCTTGCCCTTCTTCTTCTCCTTCCGGTATCCCTTTTATACGAATATTATTATGTTTCATGTTGTCCTGCATTTCCATTAATATCTCTTAATTCTTTCTGAGTCTCTTTTCCTGTTCCTGCTCTTTTTGGGTGCTTTTTTTTCTACCTTGTTCTCCAGCTCGCTGATCCAATCCTCTGCTTCATCGAGCCTGCTTTTGATTCCTTCTATTGTATTCTTCAGTTCAGATACTGTATTCTTCATTTCCTCTTGGCCGTTTTGGATAGTTTCTATTTCCTTTTTCATGTTGACATAGTTTGCAGTGAGTTCATTATTGTTTCCTTGTTGTTTGTAGAACTTCTCTGTGAGCTCATAAAACTTCTTGAGCTTCCTGATAACCAATGCTTTGAACTCACTATCTGATAGTTGGTCTGCCTCTGTACCATTTATCATTCTTTCTGGGTCTTCCTCCTTTCCTTTCTTTTGGGGATTGTTTCTTTGTCTTCCCATTGTTTGTGAGACTCTTTTTGGCATCCTCTGTTTCTTAAATTGATCTGTCAAGTTCTCTGGAGTAGCGAAGCTAATTTTGTGTCACTGTCTGTTTTTAGGGCTGACCCTTGCCTGTGTCTAGCTCTGTTCTCTTTTCAACTTCAGGTTTTAATGTCTCACCTGTGTATAAATAAGAGAGGGGAAGGAAGAAGAAGAAAAAAATAAAGTAAAAAAATAAAAATAAAAAATAAAAATAAAAAAAAATTAGAAATAAAAAGAGGAGAAGACCAGAAATACTAAATGAATGGAAGGAAGAAGGAAATAAAAAAATAAAGGAAGGAAGGTGGAGAAAACTAACAAACAAACAAGCAACAACAACAAAAAAAATTTCTGCTGGCTGGCTTTAAAAGTGTCCTGCCGTGCTTGCTCCCCTGGTCCTCCTGTCTGCGTCAGGCATCTGATCATTCAATTTCCTTTGTAATCTTGGTCACCAATCTTCATATATGCTGGAATACTGTTGTGTGTTCATTCTGTTCCTCAGAAAATCAGCTAGGTGTTTCACTTGTGGGGAGGAGGAAGTGGACTCGTCTCCCCCCTATATTGCTGCCATTTTTCTCTCTCTCTCTTTTGGGCCTTTTTTTTTTCCTCGGTGCGCCAGTTACTTTAAGTGGTGGTGCTTTAGGTGCTCACCAGGGTGGGGAAACCCAAGTCGTTCTGTTGTTACACTGGCTGTGGGGGCAGGGTCACCCATGTTGTTGTGTTGTGAAGCTCTTTGTAGGGGCGCGGTAACCCAAGTCCCCCGAGTTGTGACTCTGTCTGTGGGGGCGGGGCCTGAGAGAACAATGGTGTTTGCTCCCCTCTCGCACCTCCCCGGCTGCCCACAAGCAAGTTGATCCACTCCTTGTTGGCTCCAGTGTGAGTGGGTGGGTCTGCACAGTTCCGCATCCCCATGGGCCTCCCCAATGCACTCTCCTGTGAGGCTGGGAGTTCCTTCTCCTGTGGCTTCAACCCCCACAGGTGTTTTCAATCGGTGGTTTGAGGCTTTATTTCCCTGCGTTGGTGGGCCAAGTATTCTCCCTGTCTATCCGCGGCGCTAATGAGGGACTTCCTGGTCCACCAGTCTCAGCCCCGGTCTCACAGAGTGTGCCTGCCTTGCTTTGGCCAGGCACACCCACCACGGGCTGCTTCTGGAGGCTGGAGTGCCACCGGCACCGCTCCACAAACCGCATCTCACTGAGCGCCCTCCACCCGGCTCTGCCTGGCCTACCAGTCTGGATGAATGTGTCTTCTTTAACTCCTTGGTTGTCGGACTCCACTCAGTTCAGTTTTCTGTCAGATATGGCTGCCCTTGCCCTCTAAATTGCTTTTTTTCCTCTTTTGGTTGTGTGAGGAGGAAGAGTGCATCCACCTACGCCTCCGTCTTGGCCGGGAATCTCAAAAAAAAAAGAAAATCTTGGAGGACTTCAAGAAAGATACTGACAACAACACAGTCATCATAGTGGATTTTAACATCTTACTGTTGACAAAGGATAGATCTTCCAAACAAAGAATCAATAAGGATATTGTGGCATTGAAAAACACTCTGGGTCGACGGGACTAAATTGATATATACAGAACCTTCCACCTCAAAGAAACAAAATATACATTATTTTCATATGCACGTGGAACATTTTCAAAGATAGACCACATGTTAGGGCACAAACAAGCCTCACCAAAATGGCATTTTCTTGGATCACAATGGATTGAAACTAGAAACCAACCTTGAGGAAAAAAACTCAAAAACTTTGAAATGCATGGAGACTGAATAAGATGTTATTAAAATAAATGGGTCAACAATGAGACCAAGGAAAAATAAGTATCTGGAAACAAATGAAAATGAACACACAAGAACCGAAAACCTATGGGACACAGTGAAGGCAGTCTTGAGAGGGTAGAATATAGCAATACAGACCTACCTAGAGGAGATAGAAAAATCTCAAATAAACAACCTAACCCCACATCTATAAGAACTAGAGGAACAAAAGCAAACAAAGCCCAGAGTGAGTAGAAGGAAGGAAATAATTAAATCAGAGCAGAATTAAATGACATAGAGACTAAAAGAACAATTCAAAGGATCAATAAATCCAGTAGCTGGTTCTGTGAAAAGATAAACAAAATTGACAAACATTTAATCAGACTCATAAGAAAAAAAGAGCACCCATATAAGTAAAATCAGAAATTAAACAGAAGTTAAAACTGATACCATTGAAATACAATGGATTGTAAGAAATTACCATGAACAACTATATGCGAAGAAATTGGACAGCCTTGGCAAAATGGACAAATTTCTAAAAACATACAATCTTCCAAAACTGAATCAAGAAACAGCAGAAAGCCTGAGTAGACCAATAACAACTAGTGAAATTGAAGTAGTAATAAAAAAAACTCCTGGCATACAAAAGACTTCACAGGTGAATTTTACCAAACATATAAGGGAGAACTAATTCCTATCCTTCTCAAACTATTCTACAAAATTCAAGAAGGAAGAACATTCCCAAACTTTTTTTTACAAGGCCAGTATCATCCCAATTCCAAAACCAGTTAAAGACCCAACAAAGAACAAAACTATAGGTCAATATTTCCGATGAACATTGATTCTAAAATCCTCAACAAAATAGTGGCAATCCAGATTCAGAAATACCTTAAAAATATCATGCATGATCAAGTGGGATTCATCCCAGGGAAGCAAGGATAGTATAATATTCTCAAATCAATAAACATAATACAGCACTTAAATGAAATGAAAGACAAAAATCACATGATCATATAAATAGAAGCTGAAAAAGTGTTTGATAACATCCAGCACCCATTTATGATAAAAAACATTCAGGAAAGTGGGAATAGAGGGAGCATACCTCAGCATAATAAAAGCCATATACAGAGACCTACAGCCAACATTACACTCAACAGGCAAAAAAGAAAATGCTTTCCCCTTAATATCAGGAACAAGACAAGAGTGTTCACTTTCACCACTTCTATTCAACATAGTACTGTAAGTTCTAGCCACAGTGATAAGACAAGAAAAAGAAATAAAAGGCATCCAAATTAGAAAGGAGAAAGTATAACCGTCATTATTTGCAGACAACCTGATAGTGTACATAGAAAACCCTATAGTCTCCAGCAAAAAACTACTTGACCTAATAAGAATTTGGCAAAATAGCAGGATACAAAGTCAATATTCAGAAATTTATGGCATTTTTGTACACCAACAAAGAGAAACTAGGAAAAAATTCCATTTACTATAGCAACAAGAAAAATAAAGTACCTGGGAATAAATTTAACCCAGGAGATAAAAGACCTGTACTTGGAAAAGTATAGAGCACTGAAGAAAGAAATTAAGGAATATACAAATAAATGGAAGCATATACTGTGTTTATGAATTGAAAGAATTAACATCATTAAAATGCCCATAATACCCAAAGCAATCTATAGATTCAATGCAATTCCTATTAAATACCAATGGCATATTTCACAGATCTAGAACAAATATTTCAAAAATTTGTATGGAACCATAAATGACCCCAAATAGCTGCAGCAATTTTGTGAAAGAAGAACAAAGTAGGAGGAATCACAATACCCAATATCAAACTATATTTCACAGTCACTTTAATCACAACAGTCTGGTAATGGCATAAGAAGAGACACATAGATCTATGGAACAGAATAGAGGGCCCAGAAATAAACCCATGTCTCTATGGTCAATTAATATTTGACAAAGTTGGCACAAGCATACACTGTAGTAAAGACAGCCTCTTTAATAAATGATAGTGGGGAAACTGGACTAGTACATGTTAAAAAAATTAAACTAGGCCATCAACTTAAACCATATACCAGAATAAACTCAAAATGGATAAAAGACTTAAATATAAGTCACAAGACTATAAATGTCGTAGCAGAAAACAGAGTTAGGAAAATTACAGATATTCCATGTAGCAATATTTTTGCCCGTTTATCTCCTAGGGCAAGGGAAGTAAAGGAAAAAATAAACAAACGGGACTACATCAAATTAAAAAGCACCTGCACATCTAAAGAAACTGTCATTATAATGAAAAGGGAACTGACTGCATGGGAGAAGATATTTGCCAATGATACATAAGAAAAGAATTTGATCTCCAAAATATATAAAGAACTCATATGACTCAACACCAAGAAGACAAACAATCCAATTAAAAAATGGACAAATGACCCAAATAGACACTTCTCCAAGGAGTACATACAGAGGGCCCATAGACATATGAAAAGATGCTCAACATCACTAGCCATCAGAAAGATGCAAATTAAAACCACAATGAGATATCAGCTCACACCTGTCTGAATGGCCTTCATCAATAATCAACAAACAACAAGTGTTAGTGAGGATGTGGGTAAAAGGGAACCCTAGTGCACTGTTGGTGGGAATGCAGACTGGTGCAGCCACTGTAGAAAACAGTATGGAATTTCCTAAAAAAATAAAACTAAAAATGGAACTGTCTTTTTACCCAGCAATTCCGCTGCTGAAAATATACCCTGAGAATCTTGAATCACCAATTCAAAAGAACATATGCATCACTCTGTTCATAGCACCGCTGTTTACAGTAGCCAAGTACTGGAAATAGCCTAAGTGCCCATCAGTAAATGAGTGGATCAAAAAACTGGTACATTTACATAATGGAATACCATACAGCACAAAGAAATAAGGAGCTCCTGCCTTTTGTGACAGCATGGATGAACTGGAGACTATTATGTTAAGTGAAATATATCAGTTGGGGAAAGACAAATCTCACCTATAAGAGGAATCTAATGAATTAAATCTAAATAACGAATGAAATAGAACCAGAAACATGGAAATGTGCAACAGACTGAAAGTGACCAGAGTAGAGGTAGGAATGGGATAATGGTGGAAAGAAGAGAAAGGGACTAGACAAAGACCATGTATGAATAATTCATAGACATGACAACAGTGTGGTAATTTACTGTGGGAGTTAGGGATGGTATGGACAGAGGAGGGCAAAGGGGGAGAATTGGGACAACTCTAATAGAATAACAGTAAAAACATGATTTAAAAACCCAAATATATGAAATGATAATTTTCTCTGATTTTGCTTCAGTCTCAATTTGTTTTCGTCTAACTCTCAATTCTAGTTACCCACTAAGAAGAATATTTTGTTTTGTATTGATTGATCTTCTTTTATTTGTTGTTACTGAACAGGCCCCTTTATACCTTGTCTTTGGAAACAACACAGTCTCTGCTATGCTCAGTATCTTTGCTTGCTCACAGCAGTGAAATGCTTAGAAGATTTTCCTTCTTCTTTGGTGAGATTATGTAAACAATTTGCATTATGTATTGAGCTTTCCAATTCATTATTTCATTTGATCCTTAGAGCAAATTCAGCAAATTTGTGCAATAGGCTTGGCATGAACTATTAGCATTCTTTTAAACATGAGGATTTTGAAGCTCAAAGAAGAGATGCCACTGGCTCCAGATTTTTTCAATCAGGACTCAAAAGCCTGTTTTCTGCATAGCATGTACGATTGCTAAATATCTTTCATATTTTTTACTTATTTCTTTGATTGTTATCTGTCTTCTCTGCCAGTAGAATGCAAGTTCAATATGAACAGGGAACTTAGCTTTCATGTTTACCTCTGTATTCCCAGAAACTAGATTAGTGCATGGCATATAGTGAATGCTTTTTTTAAAAAAAAGAAATATTTGTTTGTTTTTAGAGGGGAAGGGTGGGAGAAAGAGAGGGAGAGAAACATCAATGTGTGGTTGCCTCTCACACATTCCCTACTGGGGACCTGGCCCACAATCCAGGCCTGTGCCCTGACTGAGAATTGAACTGGTGACCCTTTGATTCACAGGCTGACACTCAGTCCACTGAGCCACGCCAGCCAGGGTGTGCTTTTGTTTAATATTGAAAGAAACCCAGTTGTCTTGTTCCAAGTCCTTTGATCTTTTTAGTGACCTGTGCTACTGGTTTGGGGTTTTTTTGGTTTTTTTTTGTTTGTTTTTTTTTGCCAGTTTTTAAAGAGAGAGATGGAAGAATGCACAAATGGTCATGCAGCTAGTAATTAGTAGAGCCAGCATCAGAACCCAAGTTGTTTAATTCTTAGGTTTGTGTTATTTTAATTTTGGACACTGGCAGACCCAATGCTATGCTATGTTTTAGAAAGATTCTTTATTTTTTAAGATTTTATTTATTTATTTATTTTTAGAGAGAGAGGAAGGGAGGGAGAAAGAGAGGGAGAAAAACAGCAATGTATGGTTGCCTCTCACATGGCCCCCACTGGGGACCCAGCCTGCAACCCAGGCATGTGCCCTGACTGGGAATCGAACCGAGACCCTTTGGTTCCCAGCCCGCACTCATTCCACTGAGCTACACCAGCCAGGGCTGTTTTAGAAAGATTCTTTAATGTTGATATGCATACTTTAAGGCCACTGACCAAGCCAACCTTGTGCAAAGTTGTGGAGTAGGAAAAGTTAGTCTTGTCTACATTCCCTCAACCTGTAATTCCCTTGTCCATCTCTCCTTCAACCTGAGCTGAAGCTCTGGTGTTCAGTGTTCTCAGGTTGCTTAGTGTCCCCATCAGGAGGCCCCACGCCAGCTTGTTCCCCAGTGTTCAGGATCTTTTCAGATCCCTTCTCTCCTATCAAATTTTCTCTCTCATTTGACTCACTTTTAGTGCGGATGTCAGTTGCTACGTGGATAGAGTCACTTTACATTTTTAAGCCTGGATAACATGTATTGTAATATGTCCTTCTTGCTTATGCCATTTGTGTGGCATGAACATATGAAGTAGCAATGTGTAGATTATAATGCATTTTATAAATGCATTGGTGTT
Organism: Micronycteris hirsuta; assembly: GCA_004026765.1. NCBI lineage: Eukaryota > Metazoa > Chordata > Mammalia > Chiroptera > Phyllostomidae > Micronycteris > Micronycteris hirsuta. Next base: position 11,506 of record PVJI01023699.1, read on the forward strand.
AACAGGTTTTTCTCAGAAATCTTCCCAGTATAGCAAACAAATTCCCTTAGGACTGTAAGGCTTTTTGTAATGGTTTGAGTTACCTTTCTGGGTTGCCCAGTTAAATTTTAACAAAGATTCAGTATCTTTAACCTAAAAGAGTACTTCCTATAGTGGGAATTTTAAGAATATTGGCATGTCTGTGAGGGACATATTTTCATTTGGTGGTGGGGAAAGGAGACATTTTTTAGGACTTTGCTCTTCACTTTCTTTCATTGTAACATGGCTCACCTTTAACTCTTTGTTTATCCTATGTAGCTGCTACCTGGACTGAGTAACGAATTGGTCAAGACCGCTGATACCTGTGATTTCCAGTTTGGCTTGAAATTATTTGAACTGATCCAAGCTAGAGTTTATTTGGTTGACTTCCAGAAAGTTTCTCATTATAGCTCTCCCATGCAATAGGCAATAGACCTCTACTACACAAATGCAGTTGAATTTGGACCAAGTGTTTTTTTTTTTCTTTTGCCTGCCGATATTATGTGATTGGGGGACTAATGCCAATGAGGTGAAAGGTGAGGGTTAGTACACAAAAGCTCTCACCCGAAAAGGCTGTAGCAAAACAGGAAGGTATGCAATTTATGTGGACATTTGCCCCAATGTGTACTCAAAGGGGCCTTTTTATCAAAATATGTCAGCTAGCACCTTTTTCAGAGTTGTGAGACCAAGAGGTTGGTGTCTTTCCAGGCATTTTCTTGTCAGAGCTGTCATTCCAGAAAATTATAGAGTGTGGAATGAAACTAAGATTATAGGTTTAAACAGCCTTCGCCTCTCTCCAATTGGGGACAGCTTGAGCAATGTCCATCCAGAAGCTAAATTTCGCCTCAGTCATTATGAAAATTGAAATCAATGCTTTACAATTAAGAGTTTGAAAACAGCCCTTAATTTAAATTCCATAAAACATTGATGGGGTGGAAGGGTGTGATGCTGAGGGCTCAGGGGTCCTGTATTAAAGATGAGTTGAGGTTTTTAAAGTGTTGTTACTAGTTTAAATGTGGTTCAAAGGCCATGGCAATCTCAAGGCATTGAGATTGGTTGGTTATCTCAGGTCCTGTGAAATGGAGTATTCACACATCTTTGTAGCAAGAATAATCAGAATTACTGCTTAAAAAGGCAAAATGAAGGCTACAATTATAGATAGGTAAAGTTAGTTTTAAATTAATGGAGCTTAGAAATAAAAAAAAAAACGTAAAAGAGATTGAGTTTAAGAAATAGGGATATTCTAGTAGGACTGGGGAGAATTTAAAATAAATATGTAAAACCTGTCTTAGCCTGAAATGTAAAAAGGAAGGAATAGTTAACATAGAGTGCAGATGGGACAAATTTGAAAAAGAAAACCACATGCAAAAAAGAACAAAACAAAACATTGGAAGATGTCTTGTAACACCTCAGAGAAAGAATCCCAGGCCTCACAGTCTCTCCCTAACTTGGAAGAGTCAGGACTAAAAGGGTAGTTAGAGGAACTCTATGATGTAGAAACCATCATATTGAGAAAGGAGCTGGTCTGAGTCTGGCCCTGGGTTGAGAAGTTTCACTAAATAGAGGACACAGAGACAAAGTTCCTTTCCTGGCATTACTTATGGCTCTTTCTCTTCATTACCTTTAGTTGTCTTAGGTTACTGAAACGAACTAGCTTAAGCTGTATGTTCAGAGGTACAAGTGTGATATTTGTGTTTTTTAATGGTGTGTAGTTTTGGGATGGTGAAAGAAGGAAGGAAGTTAGAAGCATATAAAATCCTGCCACCCTGAGAAAAACACTGATATGGCCCTCCTTTCATGTGGCTCATTATGTGTATACACATATACATGTTAACTTTCATAAATGGCATCATAGTCTACCACTTTTTTGCTGTAAAGGCCACCTTTCTTTTGAGGGATTTGCCCCTCTCCTCTTCTCTTCTTTCTCATTATATTCCCCTAAGATAACCAAAGTTAATAGGCTGGTGTATATCCTTCTATACAAGTCTATAGTTTCACTCCATCTGACTGAAACATACATGCATATATGTTTTGTTTGGTCATTATTTATAGAATTGGTTATCATGTTATACATTTTCCTTTATCTTTTATTTATGAATCAGAACATAGTAGATTTGGTGAAATTTCCACAATTCCTTTAGTGGCAGCATAGTAACTTAAGGTATGAATGTACCACAGCTAATTCATTCATTTCCATATTAGGGAGCATTCATTGTATTTCTATTTTGTGTCCATTACCACTAGTGCTTCAGTAACTGTTCTTGTATTAGTTTAAACCATATGAAATTGCTATTTTTATATATCAAAATAGTTAACTATCAAAACATTTTGATACTTACATGTGAAAAATAAATCCACAGCAGGTTCAGGTTTGAGAATGTGCAAAATAAAATCAGCCCTTTTTGGTGCAACCTTAAGCTTTCCTAGAGTGCAGAGAAAAAGAAGAAAAAGATAAAAATAATGATAAAATCAATAATAAATATAATGGACCAGTGAATGGAGAATATGTGGCTAATCTATGTATCTGAAGAGACAAGAGCCAATGCAATAGAAGCAATAATAGAAGAAAACATCACTGAAATAAATAGCTGAATGTTCAGATCAAAAATGATCACTATGTATCAAACTAATAAATGTGATCAACATCTAAATAATCCTGGTAAATGTTCTGAATTTCAAGGATAAAGAAAAAAATTCTACAAGTACCAAGTTAAAAAAGAGGCAATAATAAAAAACAGAAAGTTCACCTGTAAAAAACAAAAATACCCTAGATTTTGGCATAATATTAAATATTGTAAGACAATGGAGCACCATTTACACTTTTGATAGAAAATCATTTTGACCAAGAAGTTCTCTGCCTTGACAGTGTATCATGAAGATATCTTCAGAAATGCAAGAGCCCAGAAAATATATCCTCTGCAGAATCACTGGAAAATGAAGGGGGGCAACTCAGAATAGATACTCAAAGCTACTGGAAAACAATTAAAAAATAAAGACCTTAAGAATGTGAGCTATGGTATAAAAAGATTGCATACACTGAATCCATTTAAACAGAATAATTCTAAAAGTGTTATAGATAAATGTTATACATTGTATATTTTTTACATATAAAACAGAATATATATAATTAATAATCATTGAAAGAGTAGATAACATCATTTTAAACATTAAAATAAAAAACTAAGTCTAAAATTTCATACTTTGTCACTATTACCTGGGAGATATGAGGATGGAGTAGGGAAAGTGCAGGAGGAATTAGTAGATACGATTTCAAGGAGAACTATAGTTAGATTCAATTATTTTAAATTTGAGGTTAACTCCATGCAGAATTAAAAGAAAAAAGTATACTTTACTAATTACTAAAGCAGAAAAAACTAAGTCCATAAAAAAGGAAATAGGAAGAAAGCATAATTCAAATGCAACAGACATAAGACCAAACAATGCCAGTTAAATGTATAAACATTCTTATTATAGGAAGATTATTTTTATTTAATCTTTATTGTACTTTTCCATTACCATTTTGCCCCCTTTTACTCCCTCCCCCCAGCAATCCCCACACAATTGCCCCATGTCCATGAGTCCCTTTACCTTTAATTCAATCCCTCCACCCCCTAACTTCCCCTACCCACTAGCTGTCATCCTGCTTTCCATTTATGAGTCTGTTCCCATTTTCCTTGTTAGTTCAGTTTGTTCATTAGATTCTACATATGAGTGAAATCATATGGTATTTGTCTTTCTATGATTGGCTTATTTGACTCAGCATAATATTCCCCAAGCCCATTCATAGTAGGATGAAGATTCTCAGATTGAATTAGGCAACAAGATTCAACTGTTGTTTCTGTGGTTAACAAAAATCATCTAAAAGTGACTTTTAAAAGTGAAAGGTATATGGATAAAATCTGCAAATGCAAACAGAAGGAAAGCATTATATATATTAGACAAAGTAGAATCTAAAGCAACCGCACTCATAACACGAAGCTGTTCATTTAGTATTAATTTGTCATTGCTCTTTCTAATAGGGTCACTGGATACATGTGGCTATTTGAATTTAAATTTAATCTCATTAGAATAAAATTAAATTTAAAAGTTCTGTTCCTCAGTAATACTAGCCACATTCAAATGCTCAGAAGCCTGCACATTGTACAGCACCAATATAAAACATTTCCATCATTTTAGTTCAGTTTGACAGTACTAGTAAACAATATAATGTATATTAAAAGTGTAACATTAATGAACGCTTATGCAAAAAATAAAATCTATTAAAATATAATAATTAAATGCTACCAGATATAAGGAGAAACTGATAAAATGCCAGTGGTAAAGGGGGGCTTTCACATGTCTTTTTTTCAAAGGTATAAAACAATATAGAAGATCTGAATATTTTAATTAATAAGATTGAAGTAACCAATTAATATAAAATTCTTTATCCTAAATAACTATATTTTATTTTTGTAGTACTAGTAGAATATTACATATGATGTAAACCCAAGTCTGAAAAGCAGACACATCATTTAGTAATATTTTCATTTAATAATAGATGTACAAATGGACACCTACATACTTAGAAGATACAAAACACTCTTTTAAAATAATTCTTGGATGAGGAGGAAAACAAAAGCCATAATTCCAAAATACTTAGAGAAATATTAATGAGAATATGCTATATGTACAAATCTAAGAGGTATTACTGAGCTTTAATCAGAGGAAAATTAATAGCTTTACAAAGTTTCTTTTATACACATACAATTTCCAAAGTTAGAACAACATAAATATGAGGAAAATATGAGGGAGAAATTAATAGGACTAGAAGCAGAAATTAATGAACTAAAAAGAAACAAAGTAATCAATTATGCAAATCTAAATACTTTTTCTTAAAAAGGGGAATAAATTCCTAGCCTAATAAAAGTGAGAGGGAATATCCATAAACTTAAAAACAAGAAAGGGAATATAATTCAAATATCGAGAATATTTTCAGAATTACAAAGAAGTCATGCACAACTCCATACTTTTAATTTAATCTCAATGAATAGATAATTTTCTCAAAATATAATTTGTTAAAATTGTTCAAGAAGTAGAAAGCCTTCCAGATGAGATAAGGAAGAGGTAACACCTTCTCATAAATGTAACTTTCCATATAAGTGTGTCCTAATTCATTTTTAGTTTTATTTTAAACATTTATTCTTTTTTTTATGGATCTGGGGATTATTATGTAAAGTGAAATAAGCCAGTCAGAAGACAAATACCATATGATCTCATTCGTATGTGGAATCTAGTAAATACTAATTCTTAAATACTAATTTTATTTATGTTTTATTTCTTATTGTTCAAATACAGTTGTCTCCATTTTTACCCCACCATGACCCCTGCCCCACTCATCCCCACCTTCCACCATCAAACTTACCCCCTTGGCTTTGTCCATGTGTCCTTTATACATGTTCCTGACAACCCTTCCCCTATTTTCCTCCATTATCTCCTCCTACCTCCCCTCTGGTTACTGTCTTTATTTCCATGTTTCTGATTGTATTTTGCTTGTTGGTTTCTTTTGTTGATTAGGTTCCACTTATAGGTGAGATCATATGGTATTTTTATTGTGCAACCCCCCCACAAAATTTATAAGCTTAACCATTGCTATTTGTATAGTGCAATACTGTTTTTATTTTAAAGATTTTATTTTTATTTATTTTTTAGAGAGAGGGGAAGGGAGGGAGAGAGGGAGAGAAACAGCAATGTATGGTTGCCTCTCACATGGCCCTCATGGGGACCTGGCCCGCAACCCAGGCATGTGCCCTGACTGGGAATCGAACAGGAACTCTCTGGTTCCTAGCTCGCGTTCAATCCACTGAGCTACACCAGCCAGGGCATTGTTTTAATTTTAAACATCAATTTTTTAAAAAATATCCAATTGGCTTTTTAATTTTTATTTATTTTTAATAACTTTATTGTTGTTCAATTACAGTTGTCTGCATTTTCTCCACTCCCCTCACCCCCAACCCATCCAAACCCACCTCCCTCCCTTTCTTCCACCCTCCCCTTTGGTTTTGTCCATGTGTCCTTTATAGTAGTTGCTGAAAACCCTTCTCCCCACAGTCCCTAAACATCAATTTTTAAACACTAATTTTATCGTGCTATAAAACACAAAATAAAATTTACCATCATACCCATTTCTAAGTGTATTCTTCAGTACTGTTAACATTGTTCTGCAATCAGTCTCCAGAATTTTTTCACCTTGCAAAACCGAAACTTATATCCATTAAACAAACTTCTCCTATCCTCCTTTACCCAGCCCATTCTACTTTCTGTTTCTTTGAATTATACTACTTCAGGTAACTCATATAAGTGGAATCATATCACATTTATGTTTTTGTGATTGGCTTATTTCACTTAGCATAATACATCAAGGTTCATCTATGTGGTAGCATGTGACAGGATTTTGTTCCTATTTAAGGCTGAATAATATTCTATTATATGTATGTACTGTGTTTTGTTTGTTGGTTCATCCTTTGATGGACATTGGGCTGCTTCTTAAATATGTTTACAAAAGTATTTTATTTACAGTAATAATATTTTTGAAGATATTTATTTTATTTTTAGAGAGAGAGGAAAGGAGGGAGAAAGAGAGGGAGAGAAACATCAAGGTGTGGATGCCTCTTGAGCGTCCCCCACTAGAGATTTGGCCTGCAACCCAGGCATGTGCCCTGACTGGGAATCGAACTGGTGACCCTTTGGTTCCCAGGCCGGCACTCAATCCACTGAACTACACCAGCCAGGGCTACAATAATAATATTTTATAATGTGCATTTTCTCCATTTTGCTTGTTGATATAAAATACATAAGAAAATAACTTACTTTGTCATAACTATTTAAATGTTAACAGTGATTAAAGATATACAGAATGTATTTATCACATCTGCCAATTTGGACATTTGAAAACAGTGGAAATCAAGGGCATGTTTCAACCAAGCAGATAGGGATTGGGACTCAGTATTCTTAATAAGAATTAGCTCAGATTGTGATGAGAGTGAAGTTTACATAGGTAATAATTAGAATTATGATGGAAACTAGATTCTTTTCACCCATTGCTTAATAAATAAATAAATAAAGGCCTACTTCATTAAGAAGCATTGTGAAGTGGAAAGAACAGTAAACAGAAGTCAAACCACATCTCAGCCACTTGCTTTACATGTACCCTGGGAAAATACTTATTCCCCAAGGTTTAATTTTCTCATATTGAAAAAATGGAGCAAAACCTACCCAATTATTTTTTTCAGCTATTTGGGGAAGAGTCTGTATGAAAATTAATTAAAAATATATTTGGTAAACAGTAAATATCTCTTACAATGTAGATTATCCACTAGATTTTCTTTTCCCAAAGAGAATTTTGTGCCTTTTCTTCAACAACGACAAAAAACGTTGAACTATAATTTATGTATATTGAGCTGCACATATTTAAAGTGAACAGTGTGATGAGTTTTAAAATGTCTTTTTTTAATAAAGATTTTTTTATTATTTTTTAAAGTGTTTTTTAAAGATTTTATTTATTTTTAGAGAGAGAGGAAGGGAGGGAGAAAGAGAGGGAGAGAAACAGCAATGTATGGTTGCTCCTCACATGGCCCTCACTGGGGACCTGGCCTGCAACCCAGGCATGTGCCCTGACTGGGAATTGAATCTGGACCCTTTGGTTCCCAGCCCGCGCTCAATCCACTGAGCTACACCAGCCAGGGCTTAATAAAGATTTTTAATTTATTTTTAGAGAGAGGGCAAGGGAGGGAGAAGGAGAGGGAGAGAAACATCAATGTGTGGTTGCCTTTCACGTGGCCCTCACTGGGGACTTGGCCTGCAACCCAGGCATGTGCCCTGACTGGGAATCCAACCGGCGACCCTTTGGTTCCCAGGAGTTTTGACATAATTATGTACTGCAAAATCAGGGTACTGAATGTTTCTATAACCCCAAAGTGTTTCCTTGTGTCTCTTTGCAATTCATCATCCTTTCTCTACCCCTCCCTCCAGGTAACCATTGATCTTTTTTATCATTGTAATTTGGTTTCCTTATTGGAGTTTTAAACAAATCTAATCTTATAGTATATTCTCATTTTTGTCAGGCTTCTTTTACTCAACATATGAGGGGGACCCCCCCAAAATGGAATTTATATATAAAAAATGTGTATTTATTCTTACACCTTTAAACTTCAGTCACCTTCAAAGTACTCTTCATTTGATGAGTTACATCTATCAAGACATTTTTTCCAGTGCTCCAAACAGATTTTGAACTCAGATTTGGATGCCTTTTAGTTCTTCTGCCACCTTTTGTTTCATCTCCTCCCCACCAGCAAAATGTTTTCCTTGGAAGACTTTTTTCACATGTGGAAACAACAACAAAAAAAGTCACTTGAGGCAAGGTTGGATGAATAGGGAGGGTGGGGCTAGGGGTCATGGCATTTTTCCTCAAAACTGCTGTACACTCAGAGCAGTGTGGGCAAGTGTGCTCGTAAATGACCCATCATGAAATGGGCAAATGCCATTTGAACGAGCCTTTAAAAAAATTTCTTTTGTGTGTTGTTGGTAATATTTTTATTGCTTCTTTTTTTCTTTTTTCTTTTTTTATTGTATTTTTTCCATTACCATTTAGTCCTCTTATACCTCCTGCCCCCAGCAATAACCACACTTTTTTCCATGTCCATGAGTCCTTTTTCCTTTTTGCTAAATCCTTCCACCATCTAACCTCCCACCGCAGCTGTCAACCTTCTCCCCATCTATGAGTCTGTCTCCATTTTCCTTGATAGTTCAGTTTGTTCATTATATTCCACACATGTGTGAAGTCATATGGTATTAGTCTTACTCTGACTGGCTTATTTCATTCAGCATAATGTTCTCCAGGTCCATCCATACTGTCGCAAAGGGCAAAATTTCCTTCATTTTCATGGTTGAGTAGTATTCCATTGTGTAAATGTCTCATAGTTGTTTTATCCACTCATCTATTGATGGACTTTTGGGCTGCTTCCATATCTTGGCAATTGTAAATAATGCTGCAATGAACATAGGAGTGCTTTTGTTCTTTCAAATTAGTGTTTTGCATTCCCTCTAAATTTTTTTTTTAAATGGATACAGAGTGCCAGAGTTTGAGTCCTAGTTCTGCTACTTACTAGTTTTCTCATTTTGGATAATTCACTTAACCTTTGTGATTCTTGGTTTCATCATTTTATAATGGGGATAATTATACTTAGTGCAGACAGTCTTTGTGAGTATTAAATGATATAATGCTTACAGAGTACCAGATATAGTAGATGCCTCCTAAATGGAAAGTATCTTATTATACATTTCAGTATCTATAGTGCCTATACCTAGATTAGGCACCCATTACATGCTTGCTAAATGGTCTGAAAGTAACATATTCTTCCTTTTCATGCATCTTGTCTTTTGTGTTATTCAGAAACAGCAAGCACAGGCCTGGCTGGTGTGACTCAGTTGGTTGGAGCATTGTCCTGTAGACCAAAGGTCATGGGATTGATTCCTTGTCAGGTACATACCCAAGTTGTGGATTTGATCCCTGTTCGGCACATATAAGAAGGCAACCAATTGATGTTTATCTATCTCTTTCCCCCCTTACCCCTTCTCTCTCTAAAAGCATTGAAAGGGTTCCCTTGGGTGATGATTAAAATAAAAAAAAAAAAAAGAAACAGCAAGCATAGAGATAGCTGTATCTTAGAGCTCTTAAAGTTACGGCCAGGCTCAATATCTTTCCTACCCATCGACCTGTCCATTTTTCTTGTGTTAGGCCTAGTCATGATGGTGATGATAATGACAAATAATAAGAGCAGCTAACATTTGTTAATTTCTTACTGTGTGCAGTATATGTAATAAATGCTTTACATAAATTATCCTTAATCTCATTTCCTATCATGTTATATTCTCTCCCTAAGTAATCTCATCCATTGTCTTGGCTACAAATACCATCTATGTGCTGATGATTCCAACATTCTTACATTTACTGTAGACTTCTTCTGAGCTCTAGACATGTATGTCTAACTGAAAGCTTAACATTGAAATCTGGATATTCCAGAGTCAACTGAAACCAAAAGTTTTTAAAGCTGGGCGTTGTCACCTCAAGCTTCCCCACCTCAGTCCTATTCTGCTTTTCCTTCTGTGCATCCTATCAATGTGCATGACACAGGTGATTCTCAGTTGCACCACACATTCAGAACCTCAGCAAATTCTAATAGTTTTTCTCCCAAAATATATATTAAATCTATTTATTTCCTTCTTTAAAAACAACACCATATTGGAAGCTACCATCACTTTTTCTGTGGATTATAATAATTTGCTAATTGGTATCACCTCTTACAGACTTGTCCTCTTTCAATCTGTGTTTATACCTTGGCCAATTTTTTTCTTTTTACCTTTTTAATTGAGATACGATATACAAAGTACAATACTCTCAAGTGTTTAGCTTTGTTAATTTTTCTGTGTATATATACTTATGTAACTATTCCACAGATCAGGATATAGTATATTTGCATAACTCCAGGAAGCTTCTTGGAGGCCCCTCTCAGAGGTAACTGCTATTCTTCAGTCAGATTTCAAAAAGTGATCATTTGGAGGCAGGAAAAATAGTATAAGCAAACATCAAACTCCAGTTAATGATATGCATGGTGAAGTATTTAAGACAAACTGCAATTTTGGTAATTGATAACTGCAATTTTAAAATGCATATGAAAATAAGATAGACTAGCTGCATAGAAGGATGACTAGATGGATAAATATGTGACAGAGCAAGTCTAATACATATAAATTATAAATTCTTAGTGGTGGGTATGTGGGTATTCACTGGAAAATTCTTTCAAATTTTCTGTAAGTTTGAAAGTTGTCATTATAAAATTTGGTGAAAAGGGGATCTTTTGAAAGCACAATATGATCTTTTTGTATTACTCAAAACTCTCAAGGCTTCCAATTATATTTGATATAAAATATATAATTAATATGTCCTTAAAGGCCTAACATTGCCCCTATCTTTTTAAAAAACATATTTATTGATTATGTTATTACAGTTGTCCCATTTTCTCCCCTTTCTTCCCCTTCTCCCGCACCTCCCCCCATTTCCCTGCCTTTTAATTTTTGTCCATGGGTCATACATATAAGTTCTTTGGCTTCTACATTTCCTATACTATTCTTAACTTCCCCATGTCTGTTTTCTACCTACCACTTATGCTACTTATTCTCTGTACTTTTTCCTCCTCTCTCCCCCTCCCACTCCCCTGTAGATATCCCTCCATGCCTTATATAAATCCCTTTAACATTTCATATAATAAAGGCTGGGTGATGATGAACTCCTTGAACTTGACCTTATCTGAGAAGCACTTTATCTGCCCTTCCATTCTAAATGAAAGTTTTGCTGGATAGAGTATTCTTGGATGTAGGTCCTTGCCTTTCATGACTTGGTATACTTCTCTCCAGCCCCTTCTTGCCTGAAAGGTCTCTTTTGAGAAATCAGCTGACAGTCTTATGGGCACTCCTTTGTAGGTAACCGTCTCCTTTTCTCTTGCTCCGTCTAAGATTCTCTCCTTATTTTTAATCTTGGGTAATGTAATTATGATGTGCTTTGGTGTGTT
>PVJI01023700.1:0-23131 GCA_004026765.1 Micronycteris hirsuta
GTCCACCTACGCCACCATCTTGGCGGAAGTCCTCACACCTAAGAACAGAATCTTAAAAGCAGCAAGAGAAAAGGAAACTGTTACCTACAAAGGAATTCCCATAAGACTTATCAGCTGATTTCTCAAAAGAAACCTTGCAGGCCAGAAGGGGATGGAAAGAAGTATTCAAAGTCATGAAAGGCAAGGACCTACATCCAAGATTATTCTATCCAGCAAAGCTATCATTTAGAATGGAAGGGCAGATAAAGTGCTTCCCAGATAAGGTCAAGTTAAAGGAGTTCATCATCAACAAGCCCTTATTATATGAAATGTTAAATATTATATGTAATATTATATGACTTACCAAAGAAAAAGATGATCAAATATATGAACAGTAAAATGACAACAAACTCGCAACTATCAACAAGTGAACCTAAAAACAAATAAAGCAAACAACTAGAACAGGAACAGAATCACAGAAATGAAGATCACATGGAGGGTAACAGTGGGGAGGCGGAGAGAGGGGAAAAAGGTTCAGAGAATAAGAAGCATAAATGGTAGGTACAAAATAGACAGGGGAACTTTAAGAATAGTATAAGAAATGCCCTGGCTGGTGTAGCTCAGTGGATTGAGCGCGGGCTGGGAACCAAGCGGTCCCGGTTCGATTCCCAGTCAGGGCACATGCCTGGGTTGCAGGCCAGGTCCCCAGTGAGGGCCATGTGAGAGGCAACCATACATTGCTGTTTCTCTCCCTCTCTTTCTCCCTCCCTTCCCCTCTCTCTAAAAATAAATAAAAATAAATCTTTATAAAAAAAAAAAAGAATAGTATAAGAAATGGAGAAGCCAAAGAACATCTATGCACAACCACTGGACATGAACTAAGGAGGGGGAGGGTATTGCTGGTGGGAGGGGGGTGCAGGGAAGAAGGGAGTAAAAGGTAGAAAAAAATGGAACATAATCAATTTTTTTTTTTAGTATTTTATTTATTTATTTTTAGACAGAAGGAGGTAGAAAGAGATGGGGAGAAACATCAATGTGTGGTTGCATCTCACGTGGCCCTCCTGGGGACCTAGCCTGCAACCTAGGCATGTGCCCTGACGGGGAATCGAACCGGCAACCCTTTGGTTCGCAGCCCACACTCAATCCACTGAGCTACACCAGCCAGGGCCATAATCAATATTTTTTTAAAAAGAAATATTAATGTTTCCAGTTCAGTCGAATAAAGGACAGTGCTGTATCTCTGGGTAACTTTCTGTAAACCCTGATAAGACCACAAAAGCTTACTATCTTAAGAGTAGAAAGACGATAGGTTTGGAAACTTTAAATGTAAAATGAGAAGAAATACTTTTATTTAATTTCCTATTTAAAAGAATATATGGTAATTTCTTTACAAGCATGATGACAACAGTCAATTCCTTCAGCCAGTCAAAACATTCAAATGGGGAGTTTTTGGTATTTTTAAAGAAGACTAATTTGCATTGGTTCAGGAACTTTTGCAGAGTTTCCTAAAAGAGCAGTACTTTATTTTATTTACCCCATTTGCAGCTACAGAGATCAAGCAAAGCTGCACCTATAATCAACCACAATTCCTTTTGCTTGAGCTATGAAAATATTAACCTACTCTGACCTCCCCTGCACCAACTTCAGCAAACCCTGGGTCGAGTCTCAACTTCCCGAAACAGCACAGGTGTCTCTAATTTCAGACCTGCTGGTCTCCTCTCCACCCTTGGCTAAGACAGTAGCAAGCCCTGAAAATAAAAACAAAAACAAAAAACTCTGCTAACTTATGTAGGTGTTTTTCTTTCTTTCTCCATAAAAGAATGTTCTAGCAGACACAAATAACATACAGGGTCCAGCAGAAGTAACAACTGCCTGAGTGTGGTTTGTAGGGTAATAATATGAGTGTAACAATTTATAGTTTTAACTTAAACATTTCATCTAAGATGTCACATGGTGTGCTCATGTGTGATATTGTTATGTTCCAGAATTACATGCATAAGCATGTTACAGATTTTGTAATAAAAGATTTTGAGCCCTGGCTGGTGTAGCTCAGTGGATTGAGCACGGGCTGGGAACCAAAGGGTCCCGGTTCAATTCCCCGTCAGGGCACATGCCTGGGTTGCGGGCCAGGTCCCCAGTAAGGGCCATGTGAGAGGCAACCATACATTGCTGTTTCTCTTCCTCTCTTTCTCCCTCCCTTCCCCTCTCTCTAAAAATAAACAAATAAAAGATTTTGTAATTAAAAAAAGGGGCGTTATTTGTGCCGGGCCCGCATATCAATATATAATTCTATTTCTCTAAATGGCTATAATAAAGGTCAAAATAGTTCAAGATAGTGATCTTCATTATGTTTTCCACCTAGATCTGAAAAACTGCAATATCAATGAAATTTATATCTTTCAATAAAAGAACGTATTTTGAAAGTTTACAGTACCATACCTAACCCTTAGTAGGCATTCAAGAATGTTAGTTATTCTGTCCTTCCCGTTAATTCTTACACTATTTCCATGAAATATTTTTCTGTTTATTATTACCCCAATAAAAAGCAGGAGGATAGAAAGAAGATAATTTCCTGACTGACCACTCAGATAAGACCATGGAAATTCAGGCCACCTGATGGTGATGAAGAGATGCTTCTGCAGAAGTTAAACTTTAATCTACCCTCTTCACCTCCCTTCCTAAGAAGCAGTGTCAATTCCAAGGACTGTGTTCCATCTGCCACAGGAAGTGAATCAACTGTTTTTCCTTATAGCAATGTATTATCAGTTCTTGTTCTTTATGACTGAGAGAAAGTCAGTCTCAAGAACCTATGCTGTTCTAAATGCAGATGCAGCAAGAGTCCAAAGAATTGTCCTTAACCCATGGGGCTTGGGCAGAGTACTGTCACATTGTTTTGCGGCGGAGGGTGGGGGGGTTGGTTCTATTTTGTTGTGGATACAAGTTCACTCTCCAAGTGATCCAAGTTTCCTGTACCAATGAGCAACGGTGCCACCACATACCTATAAACATAAAAAACTAGAATTACATGACCTAGCACTAGCCCTTACTTTGATAGAAACGGGTTTGCAGAACTGTGTGAATCTGCCACCTACAGCTCTTTTTGTGGACATCTGAGACCAGATAGATACATGAGCCAAAGCCGTATCTGGTGTACTTTTATTCAGGCTCTGGAGCTTAACACACTTCGTACCACATAGAAATCTCTAAGACATACACCAGGGACAGCAGGTTTTTGGGCAAACTGCACGTTAATTAAATTATCTCGTGATGAGGTCCTTAACAGATGGTGCATGAAACACGAGAAAACTCGTGAGCAGTACAAAAAGTATTAAGATAGGAACACACGCATGTTATGACAAATTAAACTCCAGTGGTTACAGATGGACAGGTTCTACATCAGTAATAAAATTTACAGCGTCAGTGACAACCTGGTTACTGTCAAGACAAGCCCTTTGTTGCAGTTTGACTACCATTTATAGAAGCTGCTGAATTTTAGAGTGACCAGGAAAATTATCTACCCCATCACTTCCCACTACCCTAAGCCAGTTTACAAACACAATGGCTCCAATACAAGAACTCTGCCCTCTAAAGACTGAATCACGCTGTGTAAGTGCATGTGTATAAATTCACGGTTCTGTTCTATGACCACCACCATTTTATATTGGTTGTGCTATTTCTTTGGCATTTAATACATTCTAACAATATACTAGGTGTAGTCCATAATATTAGATAAACCACTGGGCCATGATAAGTGTTTCCGTAAACAATAATCAAATCCGACCTATTCTAAGGTCAGTAGAACTGAAAATACTAACAAATACCTTAGACTGGAAAGAGTAAATAAACCTGGGACCTACCTTGTTTACAATTCCCACAGACAGATGAAATTCAATTCCATGCCAACCATACCCTTCGATCACTAAAACACAAACAGAAAAATAAATGTTCATGCAATATAAGCAGTTCTTCCAGTTTCTAAAGGTAGTTGGTTTCAAAGGTAAGAAACTATTTCTTATCTTCTTTCTATACTTTCTAGGCCCACAACAGTGGATGAGCTCTGTCACTGGCAAAAAGGCCCAGAGAGGTAGACTTAAACAATAGATAATACCAGCCAGCGAACCAAAGAGTCGCTGGTTCAATTCCCAGTCAGGGCACATGCCCGGGTTGCAGGCCAGGTCCCCAGTAGGGGGCATAGGAGAGGCAACCACATATCAGTGTTTCTCTCCCTCTTTCTCCCTACCTCCTCCTCTCTCTAAAAATAAATAAAAGATTTTTTAAAAATAATTTTTTAAAGCTAATAGGTAACACTAATTGAGTACTTACTATGTATGCCAGGCACTGTTTTAAGTGCTTAAATGTATTAATTAATTTAATCTTCACAACCACCCTGTGAGATACTCTCGTTAACTCATTTTACATCCAAATAACGACTGATCTATACATCTTGAAATCACTCTTAGTGGTTAAAAAACGCCTTTTAAATAAATGTAGGCAATCTCAACCACTGTAGTTGGCATGTGTCAATGGCTAATACCTGCATTCCATGTTCACCCTCTCGCTGTGCATTTGTTGGGTCCCCACAAGGTGCTGAGCATTATCCAGGTGCTAAAGAGCATTCCCTGTGCTTTAGAAGTTGAGAAACTAACTGTGGAGTCAGACTAAACTATAAGAAATGGTTCAAGAAATGAAATGCCCTATTATGAGGTACATTCTCTTTATGCAATCAGTGAGTATTAAAAAAAAAAAAATCAATAACCTGTGAGAAAAGGGGAGGAAAGCTGCACAAAATAAGTACCCTAAATCTAGACCTTTAAAATAGGTTATATTGGCAAAACAAGGAAAAGGCTCTTCAGGGAGTAAAACAAGAACAAAAACATGGTACCAGGGACATAGTGTACCTGGGGTCCTTCGTAATCTGATTCTACCCAATTTAACGAGCCTTTGCTGTGGCCACTGATCTCCCTCTCCTTCCCCATTAGCCAAACCAAACTTCTTACTTCCAGAACATACAATCTTTGATAGTTCCACTGTTTCTCCTACTGCCTGGAATGTTCTTCCCCCTTTTCCCTGGTGGGTAACATTAATTCTAGTATACAGTAGATACTCAATAAAACATAACCATTGTTGTAGATAACTTTTAGTATTTAAGATCCAATTGAAACATTTTTCTAAAGCCTCTTCCAATTGCCCAGTTAATCTCCTCAGTGCCTCTCTACCACACTCACATGGCATTTGTCCATTTCTCCATGAGACTGGCAAAACTTTTTATTGTCCTTATATTCCCCTTTTTTCTTTCTCTTACCTGTCTGAACAGGAAACATTTTTTATACAACTTGATACCGCCTGAGACCTAGCACAGTGTCTGACACACAATAGGCGCCCGTTATGTATTTGTTAACTGAAGGCCCAACTGACTTGAATTTATAAAATCAGTTAAGATTCTTCTAGAAGTCAGCTCCTTTAGTATATACTTAAACAACTGTTTGTTGAAATCTAATGCACTTTTATATTTTAACTAATATGTCTGCTACATAATTACACCAACAAATCATGCACAAAAAAGTCAAAGTGGATTCACTAAAAACTACCAACTGACTAGTTCTGCTTGACAACAAAACAAGGCCCTCATCCATGCTGAGACAGAAGAAATCAACGGAATTGATCACTCAGGTACTGTGTTAGTGATCTGTCTCACTGAAACGGTGTCACAGTTCTATATGCAATATATATGTTTAAACTGGTTTTTATATTGGCTGTAGTCATGGATAGTTGAGGTTACAAATTTAGAAGTCCAATCATAAATCCAAGGTTTATTTACAGAATCTCTCCATATGGTAGGAGTTTAACAAGTAAAACAGCAGCCTTTTTCTCTACCGAAAGCAGCAAACCCTCTCCTGACTTGTTCTTGGCACTGCTGAAAACAGAGGAAGAAATGTGCAGGGCAGGCAGGGGCCCCCACTGAAAACCAGTCACCCAGGGCAACGGGCATTTTCAGTGTCTGTGCTATTCAAAGCTTAAGTATTAGTTTTATACATACCTATGTTCATTTAAAGCACAATTTGTGGCTTGGAACTTAAAAAATGTTCTAAATGTGCTGGTTTGTCCACATATTAATCCAGTCAACCAGGTTTAAACATGCAAGCTTAAAATACTCTCTAGATCGTTATGCAAAGGTATGAGCTCAATCTTTTATTCTCAGGAAAAGGAATTTAGGAGAGAATGACTAAAACAATAGCATTTCAATGGAAGCCTTAACAGAAAAAGTCAACTCCTACATAGTGATGAGTTACTTTGTTAAAATATCTAAAGGGAAGCAAGATACAAGAAACAATGGCAGTTTCTTATAATTATTCATCTCAAAATAAGATCATAGATTTTTCAGCTTAAAGTTGTCAAAGAATGTATTTTGAAACTGATTTCAAAAAAATTTCAAAAATTTTTTACATGAGACCACCATCTTATAAACAAGGGTATCCTAGCATCCACTGACTAAACCCCTTTTGAATCCAAGTCTAACTTACTTTACATGGAAATGAATATATTTTTATATGAACAGTATTACAATGCAAAGTTCTTTTAACCTTTTATTTTACTGGCTTTTTGAGAAATGCCAATAAAACTTGAAATGACTAAATTTGTATAAGTGAACCTCAGAAACTCAAACATGCAATCACTTCATTTTCAGTTGGAAACCAGAGCAGAAAGTTCAGTGACTTGATAACAGAAACACAGAGGAGTCAAAATCTGATAACTAGTCCACTGTACTTATTCTACAACATACTCCTAAACACACTGCTTTTTATTAAGACAGAAAACATTTTGGAAATTACAAAACAGAAATTTTAGAAGTTAGTCATGGCCAGGTAGCTCAGTTGATTAGAGCATCATCCCAATATGCCATAGTTGTAGGTTCAACCCTGGTCAGAGCACATAAAGAATCAACCAATGAATGCACAAATAAGTGGAACAACAAATCGATGGTTATTTTCCCCCCTCTCTCCCACTCTCTCTCTAAAATCAATAAAAACTTATAAAAAAAGTGTGCACTGTTTTCTTAAACAGAATATGAATATAAATATTTAAAATATTTTTTATTATTCATTGCTTTTCCCCCACAGTAAATTACTTTAATTTTTCAAAATAGGTAATATAAAACCATTTTTTTAAATCAATCCATTCAAAATGTATATAGTGAAATGTAAGTCTCTTTCCCATCCCAGTACCTCAGCACTCTGTTACAGAAACAATGTCAAGTTTCCTGTCACTTGTTTTTTTAATGACTGAATCACTCTCCTATGCTTACAAATGTGGCTGCAGGAGAAGGAGCTGAATGATTTAACTGGTTTGGTTCCTGCACCATCAGAGAGAGCATATCTCCACCATCATTAAAATGTGAGCATCTACAGCACTGAAAATTTGTGCCTCCCTGTACATATTCACTCACATGCAAACACAGATACACCCAAAGAAGAAAGTTCATTTGTATGTGGGTGTGGGGAGGGGTTTAAAATATACATTACATAAAATTTACCATTTTAACCATGTTTAAGTTTACTACTCAGTGGCACTAAGTGAATGCACAATGTTGTGGAACCATCACCACTATCTACTTGCAACACTTTTTCATCATCCCAAAGAGAAACTCTGAACCCATTAGACAGTAAGTGCCCAGTTCCCAACTCCTCAGCCCCTGGTAACAACTATTCTACTTTTTGCCTTTTCGAATATGCCTATTTTAAGTATACCTCATATAAGAGGAATAATACAATATTTGTCCTTTTGTGCCTAACTTATTTCACTTAGCATAATGTCTTCAAGGTTCTACATGTCATGGTATATCAAAATTCTTTTCCTTTTTCAGGCTGAATAATATTTTATTGTACGTATATACAACGTTCTGTTTATCTATTCATCAGTGAAAGTACATTTGGGTTGCTTCCATCTTTTGACTACTGTGAATAATGTTACTGTGAACACTGGCATACAAGTATCTCTTTCAGCCCTTGCTGGTGTGGTTCAGTGGACTGACCGCCAACCTGCGAACCAAGGGGTCGCCGGTTCAACTCCCAATCAGGGCATATGCCTCAGTTTCAGGTCCCCCATAGGGGGTGTGCGAGAGACAACCACACATTGATGTTTCTCTCCCTCCCTTTCTCTCTCCTTTCCCCTCTCTCTAAAAATAAAATCTTTAAATAAATAAAGTTCCTTCCTTCAATTCTTTTGGGTATATACTGAGAAGTAGAATTGCTAGATCCTATGGTAATTCTATGTTTAACTTTTTGAGGAACCACAAAACTGTTTTCCACATATAAACATATATGCATAGCCCATGGACACACAGAACAATGTGGTGAAGTGGAGGGGAGCTGAGTGGAAGGGGGAAATAGGGGACGTCTGTAATAGTGTCAACAATATAAAAAAATCTGTTCTCCACAGTGACTGTACCACTTTACACCCGTGATACACAAGGGTTCGTTCCAGTTTCTCTTCCTTGCAGTTTTTATTTAATAGCCATCCCAATGGATGTGAGGTGGTATCTCATTGTGCTTTTTGTTTGCATTCAAAGGGGAGGATTCTTATGTCTATGGCAGCAATTTTCAACCAGTATGCCACAAGAATTTTTAAAATATGCAATACTGAACTACAAATGCTGCAAGAATTTTTAAAACATGCAGTAGTTTAAAATAGTTCAGTATTGCATGTTCTAAAAATTCCTGTGGCACACCAGTTGAAAATTGTTGGTATACAGGACTTCCGGCCAAGATGGAAGTATAGGTAGACACACTGTGCCTCCTCGCACAACCAAAAGAGGAAAAATAACAACTTAAAAAACAAAAACAGCCAGATCAGACAGAAAACTGAACTGACTGGAAGTCCGACAACCAAGGAGTTAAAGAAGACACGTTCATCCAGACCGGTAAGCGGGGCAGAGCCGGGTGGAGAGCACTCGGCAAGACGCGGTTTGTGGAGCGGTACCGGCAACGCTCCAGCTGCCCGGAGAGGCCCCTGGCGGGCGCATCTGGCCAAAACACGGCAGGTGCACTCGGCGAAACCGGGGCTGAGACTGGTGGACTGGGCGGTCCCTCATTCTGACACAGATAAACCGGGAGGAAAAGCTGGGGAGTGGAACAGACCGCGCAGCCCACCAACGTAGGGAAATAAAGCCTCAAACTACCGATTGAAAACACCTGTGGGGGTTGAGGCGGCAGCGGGAGGAACTCCCGGCCTCACAGGAGAGTTCGTTGGGGAGACCCACAGGGACTTGGAACTGTGCAGGCCCGCCCACTCACCCCGGAGCCAGCAAAGAAGGACCCAACTTGCTTGTGGGTAGCGGGGGAAGTGCGGAGAACAGAGCAAGCGCCATTGTTCTCTCAGGCCCCGCCCCCACAGACAGCGAAGTGGGTCACCAGCCCTGGTGAACACCTAAGGCTCCACCCCCTTAAAGTAACAGGCGCACCGAGAAAAAAAAAAATGGCCCAAATGAAAGAACACATCAAAGCTCCAGAAAAAATACAACTAAGTGACAAAGAGATAGCCAAACTATCAGATGCACAGTTCAAAGCACTGGTAATCAGGATGCTCACAGGATTCGAAGAAAAATTGTCGCAATTACTTGAACAAATGAGAAGGGATGAGAAGGAAACTGGGACTCAAAACAACAGAGTGGACCAGCAGAAAGAAAAAAACATCCAACCAGAAAAGAATGAAGAAACAAGAATTCAAAAAAATGAGGAGAGGCTTAGGAACCTCTAGGACATCTTTAAATGTCCCAACATCCGAGTCATAGGGGAGCCAGAAGGAGAAGAAGAAAACCAAGGGATTGAAAACTTATTTGAACAAATAATGAAGGAGAATTTCCCCAATCTGGCAAAGGAAACAGACTTCCAGGAAGTCCAGGAAGCTTGGAGAGTCCCAAAGAAGCGGGACCCAAAGAGGAACACACCAAGACACATCATAATTACATTACCCAAGATTAAAAATAAGGAGAGAATCTTAGAAGCAGCAAGAGAAAAAGAGACAGTTACCTACAAAGGAATTCCCATAAGACTGTCAGTTGATTTCTCAAAAGAGACTTTGCAGGCAAGAAGGGGCTGGAGAGAAGTATTCCAAGTCATGAAAGGCAAGGACCTACATCCAAGTATACTCTATCCAGCAAAGCTATCATTTAGAATGGAAGGGCAGATAAAGTGCTTCTCAGATAAGGTCAAGCTCAAGGAGTTTATCAACACCCAGCCTTTATTATACGAAATGTTAAAGGAATTTATATAAGGCATGGAGGGATATCAACAGGGGAGTGGGAGGGGGGAGAGAGGGGGAAAAGGTGCAGAGAATAAGTAGCATAAATGGTAGGCAGAAAACAGAAAGGGGGAGGTTAAGAATAGTATAGGAAATGTAGAAGTCAAAGAACTTATGTGTATGACCTATGGACAAAAACTAAAGGGCGGGGAATGGGGGGGTGCAGGATGGAGGGGAATAAAGGGGGAAATGGGACAACTGTAATAGCACAATCAATAAAATATATTTATAAAAAAAAAAGAAAATTGTTGGTATACAGCCTCAAAGCAT
Organism: Micronycteris hirsuta; assembly: GCA_004026765.1. Taxonomy (NCBI): domain Eukaryota; kingdom Metazoa; phylum Chordata; class Mammalia; order Chiroptera; family Phyllostomidae; genus Micronycteris; species Micronycteris hirsuta. The sequence goes on from PVJI01023700.1 coordinate 10,546, forward strand.
TTTGTGTTTGAAGGTGTTCCTGTGGCACTGGTCCATCTCCACCCAAAAAGGAAGTGTCTTACCTTCTGGCTCTTCATGGTGGTTCTCCAGAGTCTACCATTCATCCAGTGTACCAGTCATTTCAAATCTCTTCCACTACAACTACCACTGTACTCTACTCTGCCTTCTCTGCATTTCTAACATAGCCTTTCACCTATGCTTTTTGGCTTTCTTCTCAAATGTTGGTCTATTTATAGCCAGACATTGCCAGTTTAATCAACACACTCCAACTTCTGGAAGAACCAACTACTCACAGCACTTGGAGCACTTTTAAGTCTTCTCAGGAATTGTCAACAATGCTCAGGAGTTCTTTCTTGACTACTAAGGCAGCAATTTTCAACCTTTTCATCTCAAGGCACACATAAGCTAATTACTAAAATTCTGCAGCATGTCCTGGCTGGTGTGGCTCAGTGGGTTGAGTGCCGGCCTTCTCAGTTCTCTGTGGGGACACATGCCTGGGTTACAGACCAGGTCCCCAGGTTGATGGTTCCCTCCCTTTCTTTATCCCTCCCTTCCCCTCTCTCTAAAAAATAAATTTAAAATATTAAAAAAAAATAGCCCTGGCCGGTGTAGCTCAGTGGATTGAGCGCGGGCTGGGAACCAGGAGGTCCCAGTTCGATTCCCGGTCGGGCCGTGTGCCTGGGTTGCGGGCCAGGTCCCCAGTGGGGGCCATGTGAGAAGCAACCATACACTGCTGTTTCTCTCCCTCTCTTTCTCCCTCCCTTCCCCTCTCTCTAAAAATAAAATAAATAAAATCTTTAAAAATATATATTTAAAAAAATAAATGAATAAATTCTGCAGTACACCAAAAAATATACTTTTTACTGAGCTAACAAAAAAATAAGGTCAATTTTTATTCATTCAGTGGATGAATAAAAATTGGATGGCTATTGTGTTGGCTGTTGTCATTTTTTATTTGATAATCTAAGGGAAAACAGGTCAGTGCCCCTTACTAAAGTCAGGTATTGCATGTTTTAAAAATTCATGCAGCACACTGGATGAAAACTGCTGATCTAAGGTACTTATCTTCCTTCATTTTGGGTTCAGCATTCTTTTGGATGCTTAAAAATGAGAAAGCATCCAGATAACCTAAGTTTTACCATAGGCATTTTCATGTCTAAGTCTACCTGCATTTAAGCAGAGCTTGCAGATAAATTAAAATCAGTGAAAATAAATACATTAAACTTCTCACTTCTCAAGAACACAATGAAGATGATAAAATTAAAAATATATTTCTAGTAACCCACAATAAATTGTTATTCAACTGTCAACAGTGCCTGGAACATAATAGGCACTTGATAAATATTTTTTGAACAAATGGTTTAAGATGATAATAAAGCAGCAGTGAAATGGTGTTTGTTTTGAAGTCAGGTCTGGATTTTTATCTCAGCTCCTACCTTTATTAGTTATATGATCTTGAGCTAAGTTACTTAGCTTCTCTGAGCCTCAGTAACCTCACCTAAAAAACAGATGAATACCACCACCCATCTTGCAGAATGACCATGAAAAGATGTTATTGGTAGTATATTCAAAAATATAATTGCTTTGAAAGTATTAATTTCTACCAAAAAAAAAAATATGGATTCAAGCAAAAAAAAAAAAAAAAAAACAGTTCAATAGTCCTTAATTCATTTATTCAACAATTATTTAGTCAAGGCCTAGTATGTGCTTGTGTAGTTGCATAAGATATGCCAGTGATCAATACAGACATAGATCAGTGCTCTCATGGAGCTTAAATTTCAATTCAGGAGAGGGAAATAAATAATTAAAATAACAAATACAATAAGTATATCTTAAGATATAATGTTTTGAAAAAAAGAAAAGGTAGATCAGAATAAAGGGAATCAGATGTGTTTGGAACAGAGGAGTTAATTTTAAATAAGACAATTAGGGTAGGCTTCACTGAGAAAGTGACAGTGGAGCAAAGATCTGACAATCATGAGAGAGCTGACCATGCAGCTATCTAGGGGAAGAGCATTCCATACAAAGGCAACCGCCAAGACAGAAACAGGAGTATCATGTTAAAGGAACAGCAAGAAAGCTAGTGCACGTCCAGCAGAGTGAGCAAGAGGAATATAGTAGATGAGGTCAGAAAGGTTAACAGAAGACCAGATAATATAAGGCCTCACAGGCTTTTTTTCAGAGTGGAATGGCAAGTCACTGTTTTTGAAGAGGAGTGACATGATCTGACTTAGGCATAAAAAGAATGATTCAGACTGCTGTGTTGAAAATGAAGGAAAGGGTGGAAGCTGGGAGATTAGTCAGAAGGTACAACAATAATCCAGGCAAAAGAGGACAGTGGCTTAGACCACAGTGGTAACAGTAGAAATGGTGAGAAGTGGTTGATTTTGGATATATTTTAAAGGAAGGTCCAGTAAGTTTTCCTGGCTGACCAGGATATGGGGTATGAGAGAAAGATGAAGAGTCCAAGTTTTGAACAGAGCAACTAAAAAGACTAGAGTTGTCATCAAATAAGACAGGGAAAGCTCCTGATTGGGGTGTGGGGAAGAAGTTTAGAAGAGGATATTATTAGTTTACTTTTAGTTTTCTATATGTTTGAGACAGCTGGCTTTCCAACAGGTAAACAGGGTCAGGTTGATGAAATAATGGTGTTTAACGTTCCCATTTTACTTCTTGTAATAGATGATAAACCATAGGGTTTGTTTGTTTTTTTTATCCTCACCTGAGGACATGTTTATTGATTTTAGAGAGAGGGGGAGGGAGGGAGAGAAACATCGATGTGAGAGAGAAACATCAATCGGTTGCCTCTTGCTTGCGCCCCAACTGGGACCAAACCCACAACCGAGACATGTGCCCTGACTGTGAATCGAACACCTTGGTTTACAGGGCAACACTCCAACCAGCAGAGCCACACTGGCAAGGATGATAAATCACAGGTTTTATCTGACCTAGGATCTATAGTTTTGTAACAAATTAATTTCAGCAGTTACAATATACACACAAAAAGATACTCATTAAATCTGTTGATGCTGATTAAATCCCAATGACTGACCGTATCTTATAAAGCTTGAGGACCAAGACTGAAATCCATTCCAACACATAGTCATAGGTATGGAGTCAAACCTCAGGCAATGAGGAAGAATAATAAAATAGAATGAGCCCCTGGCATTTTGTACCCATGCTGACTTTCATCCTGACAATAATTAAAGAATTCCAGTGGTTGATCCTAACATGATCAACTTCAGTCTGGCACATTGCTCTTGTCCTACACACAAAGTTTTCCTCCTTCCGTTCCCCGGAAGGTCCCAAAAGAGAATGGCCCAGAGCCTGAGATCAAATGCATCTAGGAAGAAGAACAATACAGAGAGGAGCCTATCCAGGGCCAGTCCTATTCCCACATCCTGGCTCAAGATCATTTGAGAAATCACAAAATCACATCATCTCAGCACTGGAAAGGAATCATCGTGTGTCAACAAATATTTTCCAAGTGACCGTGTGCTAAATGCTAAGAATACACAGATGATTATGACAAAATTCCTATTTAAGGCATTGTGTGTTTAGTACTTTAATAAAGGAATTAACTAAGGGTTATAAGAGTATAGAGGTGGAAATAAAAGAGCAGATTTTTTAAATAAATTGCCAAGAATTAACTTGGGATCACCGCATTCACCCTCTCCTACCAATCTTACATGCAGAAGATTCACGCGGTGAATCAGGCAGGCTAAAGAGAAAGCAAGGTTGCAGTCCTTTCAGGGCTGGGATTTGCAACCTCTTAGAATCACAGTCTTGTTCTCTTATGTGCTTGGTTAAAGAATATATCTAGAGGTGGTTATGTTCATTTCCATCTCCCTTTTTTCTTTTCCACAAAAAAACTGGGATCATGAGAAAATACCGTTCTAGTCCAATCATTATTTTCTCAGTGCCAATCTCTAAATTTTGTAAGATAGTACTTAATCCTTTAAAATATTTGCTGGAAGAAAACAGTGCCTTCTCTTCCCATCCTAAAGGAAATTTGATTTAACCTAGGCCATTTACAAAGGTCTAGATTACAACTTTAACTTCTACGGTAAAACTAACCGTAACCACTTCCAATGCCATGTGACTTTCCCTCTGGCCCAAGTTCTTAAACCATTCACCTCCCAAGGTTTAGGAGTCTTTCTAGCTCTGCATATTCTGGCATTCTTTCATTTTACTGCTAATTGTGACTCTCAGGAATTCAGCCACAAAGCACTACAGGAACTTACTCTATTAATACACAAACGATATTTTTTTCATTTTTATTTTCTAGACAAAATCTTAAAGGCCTGCCCTGGCTGGTGGAGCTCAGTGGATTGAGCACGGGCTGGGAACCAGAGGGTCCCGGTTCGATTCCCAGTCAGGGCACATGCCTGGGTTGCAGGCCGGGTCCCCAGTGAGGGCCATGTGAGAGGCAACCATACATTGCTGTTTCTCTCCCTCTCTGTCTCCGCCCTTTCCCCTCTCTCTAATAATAAATAAATAAAATCTTAAAAAAAAAAATCTTAAAGGCCTGTAATGCACAGTATCAAAAAGTATCATGTCTTTACACCTCTCCAAAGGAAATACTTATCTCTGATATGAGTTTTTACTTATTGGTAATCTCTAATAGAAACATACTTCGCCACAATCACACATTCCAGCAAACTGCTGCTATCTCAGCAATTACAATGAAGTATATGCTTTCAATAATGAGTCAGGCCTTGGAAGTGGTTTAGCACATGGAAATTCACCAGCTGGCATCTACAATTAGATTCAAAGGGACAAATGGAATTTTTGTATCAGGTTTTTCCAAGAGTTAACTAGTTCTTAAAATTGATTATACATTTCTGAAGTATTTACAGATAAAATGATATAATGTCTGGGATATGTTTTAAAATATTGTGGAGGGAAGGAGGAGTGAGGTTAAACAAGACTGGTTATGTGTTGATAATTATTGAAGCTGGGTGATAGGCCCATGGTGGTGCTTCATTTTATTATTCTCTTTATTTTTATATGTGTTTGAAATAGTACATAATAAAGATTTAAGGGGTTTTTTTAAACTATGTCATGATCTAGTGAACTTGAAAAACAAAGAACAAAGTGATTCTTGGGACTAATGGGCTCCCATAATCTACCAGAGCAAAAATTGTTTCTCAAAACATATCTCAATTCTAACACTCATTTCTCAGTGAACAAATATTTACTGAGCACAACTGCCATGTGCCAGGCACCACTATGAGTATGGAGGACACAGTGATAAACTAAATTCTCTCTCCCTAAAGGAACTGAGTAGGGAATCTATCTTATGAAAGAGGCAAGCACATGGTGTCACAGACCAAACAAAAGGGAAAAGGGAGATCTAATCCAACTCTCCCCAATCATGAAAAGCTTCCCAGGCACCATCTATGTTAATTTTGAAAGATTCAACCCAAAGAAAGGAATCATTTCTTTTTTTGTCCATACTGACATTTATCATCTCATAGACTCTCAGACCAGTAAGTAAATGACTGTTCCTTTCTGAACTAAAGTATCAATTTCTCTATAAAGCTAAAATTATCAAACTGTCATTCATTCAACAAACATTTATTAAATACCTACCATGTGTCAGCACATGCTAGACAAAAAGAATAAAACATGGTCTCTGTCCTCGTAAGTCCTCAGAGCATAGGAAGGAAAAAAAAAAAGTAAGCAAACTATCAAGCAGAAAAATAATGACAAACTTCTCCAAGCTGTAAAGGAAACAAGGGACTTTGTGGGCAAAAAAGTATCTATTTTTTAGATATGGTGATAAAGGAAAGCTGAACAAATTCAGACCAAGGGGTAGGGATCATAAATGTAACTGACTGAAGGGCAAAGGAATTCCAGACCAGGTGGTGAGATCAGCAGAGATAAAGCATGCTTACAATGTGGGTCATGGGAAGAAATCTTGATTTTAAGTGCAATGGGAAACCACTAGAAGTTAGGGTTTTAAAGCACAGAAGTGACATGATTCAGTTTATATTTTTAAGATCATTCCTGATACTCTAGAAAGAATGGACTGAAAGAGAGTAAGAATTTTTACCAAGAGGAAATTTAGCTAAGTAAAACCAAACAGCAAAATTGATTTTGGCCAGTGAAAATCATCTCTGCATTCCATTAACAATCCAAAATTGCTTAAACTGCCTTCTTAGTCCAGGCTTCACCTACAGTTTTGTTTCTAGTTTTTAATGTTTACAACCACTAGGTCATGACCTCTGAGGAGCTCTCTGCGAAGCTAAAACAAGCCCATATGCCAGGGGGTAGCATTCTTCTAACTCTCCAATTGCCAAAGTCAGATTAATTTTCAGCTACTCATCTCCTATTCCGCAATCAGCTTCTTGACGAAAAGGAAGAAAGAAGAGGACTTCCTCAAGTGTTTCAGGAGACAATAAACTTTACTGAACATCTGATAAGGAATGTAATTGCACAACCTTTCTTCTCACTGCCAGCTATGTTCCAGGTGAGAAATCCACTATGAAAGCAATTCTAATTTTCCTGTCCAAATTATTTCAGAAAGCCGCCTAAAGCACACCCATTTATTTCTGCTTTTAAAAAAGTTTCCTCATTCCAAAGTCAGAACAAGAATAAATTTGTAATAGCATTTGTAATTGATAAGGAAAGAAAAACAAATTCCATTCTCAATCCCTCAGGCATATAACTAAGAAATCTCAAAGAGTTTTACTCAGTTATTTGAAAAACAGAATGGAAGGAGGAACAAGAAACAGTACCAACATCTGTGAAATATCCATGAGCTTTACATACGTTATTTCACTTAGTCTTGACACCATCCCTACAAGGTAAGTACATTCCCATTTTACTGATGAAGACACAGGCCCAGAGAAATTGACAAAGGGTCGCACAACTATTAAGTGGTCTCCATGGCCCAACCTCTTTCCATTATATAAATGTTTAAATAAAGATCTAACTTAGAGAAATTCTTCCACATGACTAATGTATTACTAGATAAATAAGTTTGCATATTTATACGTGTGTACATGTGTGTTTCATCCGGAGATCTAATTACCAATTGTAAAATTTTCAGTGGGGAAAATGTTCACAATTCCTACTTGGAGACAGACCACCAGAAAGCACCTCTAAAGAGGTAAGGAAGTTTGAAGGCAAAAGTGATTATCAGGATTATTTGCTCTGAATGAAGCCAAAGGAGCTTCTCCTTGAAAGCAGCATATATTGTACTTTCTCAAGGCTAGCAGCTGTGACTCCCTAACAAAAGCTATATACAAGGACCATTCTCAGGTCCAGAAATGTCTGTGATGATTTAGAGTGGTGACACTGAGCAACACGTACACGCAAAAACAGCTGTCAACAAATAAAATCAAGTAAGACCACACACATGAAAGCACCTAACAGTGGCCAGCACAAAACAGATACTCAATAAAAACTAGTTTCTTCTACTCTCTGCTCTGAGTTATTTGTAAAAAGGAAAGAAAGAGAGAGAGAGAGAAAGAAAAAGAAAGAGAAGGAAGGAAGGAAGGAAGGGAGGGAGAGAGAGAAAACTATGCTGGATAAGCCATATCATCCTACTTGGTTGGTCAAATTGATGAAATGCTCTTTCTCTAAAACTTAGATTGAGTTTGCAGATCTGGTCCCACATTTGCGAAGAACAGGGATACAACCAGCCACATCTCAAAAGTCAGAAGTCTTCTCTTAAGGATTATTTTATTTCCTCCATCAAACAGCACCATAGCAAATACAAGCAAGGGCTATCTTTAAAGCAAGTTTCCCCAACAGCTGAGTATAATACAATCAGCAAATCCACCAAACTATCACTGCGACCTACATTATTACAATCTGCATCCCTCCATTTCTATGATCTCTGAGTGGTCACACACAACCCGGCATTTTCAATCATTACTTAACACCTCATATTAAGGCAAATTATTCTTCAACTATTTCAATAGTGTAACTTTTGAAATGAAATGATCTTTTCTTTAAAAAACTACTTTAAATCAATTCTATCATTTAGATGCTTCTGAGATTCAAACTCTGAGATTAACAATCTCCTACTGTAATTAAAGTTGAGATGATGTGAAGCGGCAATGATTGCTGGAATGAATATAGTGATAACTGTAAGGATCAAATGAAAATCATAGGAAGGCCCTTGGGGTCATCTGACTTAATGCTCTTATTTTACGAAGGACAAAACTCAAACCAAAGAGGTTAGAAAACTTGCTCCATATTACATATCTCATTAGCAAAAGAATGAGTTTTTGGTTTTTTTTTTAATCCTCATCCAAGGACATTTTTTTCATTGCTTTGAGAGAGAGAAAGGAAGGGAGAGAAACATCAATGTGAGAGAGATGTATCAATTGGTTGTCTTCCGTACGCACCCAGACCAGGGATCAAACCTTCAACCTATGTATGTGCCCTGAGCAGGAATTGAACCCGCAACCTTTCAGTTATGGGGCGACACTCCAACCAACTGCGCCACAAAGGCCAGGGCTAAGAATGAGGTTTTTAAAAGCCCCAAGCCTACTGATGCCCCATTATCCAGCTAATCTCTCAATAATAATAGCTGCTACTGCCCTGGCTGGTGTAGCTCAGTGGATTGAGCGCAGGCTTCGAACCAAAGGGTTACCAATTCGATTCTCAGTCAGGGCACATGCCTGGGCTGCAGGCCAGGTCCCCAGTGGGGGCCACATGAGAGGCAACCACACACTGATGTTTCTCTCCCTCTCTTTCTGCTTCCCTCCCCCACCTTTGAAAATAAATAAATAAATAAAATCTTAAAAATGTTAAACATTACTATCTCATACCCATTAGGATGGCTACCATTAAAAAAACAAACAGAAAATAGCCCTGGCTGGTATAGCTCAGTGGATTGAGCACAGGCTGCGAACTAAGGGGTCGCCGGTTGGATTCCCAGTCAGGGCACATGCCTGGGTTGTAGACCAGGTCCCCGGTGGGGGCCATGTGAGAGGGAACCACACAATGATGTTTCTCTTCCTCTTTCTCCCTCCCTTTCCCTCTCTCTAAAAATAAATAAATAAAATCTTTTTAAAAAATAAATAAACAGAAAATATGCACTGGTAAGAACATGGAGAAAAATGAAACCCTTATGAACTGTTGGTAGGAATGTAAAATGAAAGTACATACTATAAATTTAATCTTAGTGAAAACTAACCAAGATTCTAAACCCACCAAAGATAACGGGTATTTGAAAAAGTATATTCTGAAGGGCAGATAAACTAGTGTCCTCTTTCTTTTGTATGATATTAATTCTAGCGTGAACTTAAGTAGAAACAGTTCTAACCAGAGCAACCTGTCAACAAGTATAATAGATTTTTCCAAATGAAAACAAACAGCCCTGGATGGTGGGGATCAGTGGATTGAGCACCAGCCTGCAAACCAAAGGGTCACCAGTTCGATTCCCAGTCAGGGCACATGTCTGGGTTGCAGGCCAGGTCCCCAGTAGGGGTGTGCAAGAGGCAACCCACACATTGATGCTTCTCTCCCTCTCTTTCTTCCTCCCTTACTCTCTTTCTAAAAACAAATAAATCAAATCTTTAAAAAAAAAAAACTATGAAGATTATACTCATATGCAATTACAATGCCCACTTATTTTTCCTCATTCCCATATTCCTGTTACATTTTTCTCAGTCAGTTCCTCTGATATCTCAGCACAGAGACAAACTCTGACTACTGTACAGGTAAAGGCACTTCATTAAGCTCTCTTACTGGACTCAGATTGCTGCTGTGGGAACTGCCTCCTCTTAAATTTCTGGGCTATTATCAGATAGAAGCAGCTCCTAATCTCCCTGGCTTCCTTTTCAGGTACATGTGCCAAGAAAAGGTGGAGTAGAAAAACACAGGTCCACAGTTATCTAAAGTACTTGTACTTTCATCCATTATGGACTCTGAACTGCATGTTATTCCTGTTCAGGCTAGAATGTGCCATCCACCTTCTTTCTTTTATTTACTATACCTGCTTGATACAGGTCTTACATTAGATACATGGAGAGAAAATAACATTAAGTGCACCTACTACCCCCAATGAACTGTGATGTTAACAGGAAGAAAAGGTCTTGATGGAAAAAAACAGCTCTATAGGGAGAGGAGAGTCTCAAAACAAGTTTGAAGCTGTGTTCATCAAGGAGAGCAGTTCTGTAAAGGAGTCAAGCCTCAGGCAAACCTAAAAACAGGCCAGGACAGAGTTTGGAGAATGGGAGGAAGAAAGCTGTTCAGAGAATTCAGGGCAGCCTGATCGAAGTCAGGAAAGAAACAATTATCAGTACAGAATGATAACCAGAGCTTTTTAAAGTTCTGGTGGAAAAAAGAACATGTGATAATTCTGCTTGGTAACCCATAAAATTATCCATTTGCCATAACCCAGTTTAATGAAGACAGCATACGGCTATAGACTAACTACAAGACCAAGAAGCATTTTGCCTCCAGAAACCAAATCAACTCGGTCCACTCATCCCTTACAAAATCTACCTTTTGAAAAGGGAGTAATCTGTCATTTATACAGCTATACCAGATGATATTCTGAAATGTTTGTTTCCTCTCACCTGAGAAGTTATTATGTACAGAGTCTGTGACTAAGCTTATGCTATTTTTTCAGATATAGCAGAGCATAAATGGAGAAGACAAAGAAATGGTAGCTGAAACAGATTCTAAGCAAGCAGAGCTTACCCAGCCTTTGCTTTTATAAATCAAATGTAAATTTCATGTATATAATCAATTGTCATTGGTATAATTCCTCGCATTGGTATAATACCAATGACAATTGATTATATTGTTTATTGTATATATTTATTTAGACAGGGTTTTATACATGGTAGATGCTCAGTAACTATTTGAAAGAATGAATGACCCGACTTGCACTCAAGACACTACTGACAGAAGTCAAACAAATTAACACCATAAAATGACTGCAGTTAGAAAACTGCAGGAGGACAAAGAATGGGATATTTTCTTGCAATGGAGCTGCAAGAAGGCACATTATACATACACTCATTCATTCAACAGAAACTTGAAGACCTGTTATGGGCCATGCACTCCTGCAGTATGTATATGTGTGAGAATCGATCAGTTCCACACATCATTTTTTAATCAACTTTGAGGTATAATTTACTTACAATAAAATACACCTTTTTTTTTTAAAGATTTTATTTATTTATTTTCAGAGAGAGGAGAAGGGAGGGGAGAAAGAGCAATGTATGGTTGCCTCTCACATGGCCCTCATTGGGGACCTGGCCCACAACCCAGGCATGTGCCCCGACTGGGAATCGAACCAGAACCCTCTGGTTCCCAGCCCGCGCTCAATCCACTGAGCTACACCAGCCGGGCTAATTTTGGTCTTTTTTAACTTCTCTCAGCAACGTCTTTTGATTTTCAGTGTAAAAATCTTATATATTTTTCACTAAATTTACTCCTAAGTACAGAATGACAGGAGAGATTGTGGGAACTGACATGGTATTAGGTAAAAACAACTCAGGAAATAATGTCATACCAAAAATATAAAATGGTCCTGACAGGTGTGGCTCAGTTTGTTGAGCATCATCCCACAAAGCAAAAGATCTCCAGTTCAATTCCCGGTCAGGGTACACGCCTGGGTTGCAGGTTCGATCCCTGGTCAGTGCGCATAGGAGAGGCAACCAGTGATATTTCTCACTCATATCAATAGTTCTCTCCCTCTCTTCCTCCCTCCATTCCCTCCTCTCTAAATAAAATCTTTTTTAAAGAAGAATATAGCCCCAGCTGGTGTGGCTCAGTGGACGGAGTGCTAGCCTGCGAACCAAAGGGTCGTCAGTTCGATTCCCAGTCAGGGCACATGCCTGGGTTCCAGGCCAGGTCCCCAGTAGGGGGCGTGCAAAAGGCAACTACACATCACTGTTTCCCTCCCTCTCTCCTCCCTCCTTTCCCCTCTCTCTAAAAATAAAGTATTTAAAAATAGATATATATAAAATGATTCCAGAAAGAAAGTGATGAATTATGCTCATGAAAGTGATGAATTAAATACCACTTGAAAGATAAAGAATGAAAATATCCATTCCTTCAGTCATTAATCCATTCAAAATACTTAAGAAACTACTACACACCAACTACTGCTGGTGCTGAGGATACAATGAAGTCTCCTCTCCTTGTAGAGATTATCATCTAGTGGGAGGAGACAGAAAACAAATACACCTCTAGTGGTGATGAGTCCCATGGAGCAAGTGAAGCAGGATCAAGGAAACAGGGAATGCCTGGGATTGAGGAGTAAGGTGGCTTTTTTTTTTTTTAACTATATTTTATTGATTATGCTGTTACAGTTGTCCCACTTCCCCCCCCTTCTCGCCCCCCACCCCCTTACCCCCCTTTACCCTCCCTTTAGTTTTGTCCATAGGTCCTACACATAAGTCCTTCTGTTCCTGCACTTCCTATACTATTCTAACCTCCCCCTATCTGTTGTCTACCTCCCATTTATGCTACTTGTTCTGTGCCCCATTCCCACCCTCTCCCCCTACCACTCCCCTGTTGATATTCCTCCATACCTCATATAACTCCCTTCAACATTTCATACAATAAAGGCTGGGTGGTGATGAACTTCTTGAACTTGACCTTATCT